>CAUYON010203810.1:0-19879 GCA_963573935.1 Arctocebus calabarensis | reverse complement strand
TTTTGTCCAATGAGTAACTCTGTCAACATCTAAACCCATCTTCCATTTTCACCTGTTACATGAAATATTTCCTGATTTCCGGCTCGGCGCCTGTGGCTCAGCGGGCTAAGGCGCCAGCCACGTACACCTGAGCTGGTGGGTTCGAATCCAGCCCGGGCCCGCCAAACAACAATGATGGCTGCAACCAAAAAATGGCCGGCATTGTGGCGGGTGCCTGTGGTCCCAGCTACTTGGGAGGTGGAGGCAGGAGACTCACTTGAGCCCAGGAATTGGAGGTTGCTGTGAGCTCCAATGCCACAGCACTCTATCCAGGGTGACAGCTTGAGGCTCTGTCTCAAAAAAAAAAAAAAGAAAGAAATATTTCCTGATTTCCATTCTTTGAAACATCACAGCAATTTAAGCTTCTCTTACCCCTCTGACTGAGCTCTGATCAATTGATGTGAATGTCCTCATTTGATGTCCATATTTTATTTTCCCTACCAGACAGTCAGCAATGGGAAAGACAGCACTTTGAGGTTGGTCACATATTGCATCATCTGACGTCATCTACGCCCCAGACACAGTAAGCAACACTCAGTAGGTGATGAATAAATGTCTCTTAACTTTAATAAATTACTGCTCTGCTTAACTAAATAGAACATATGAAAGTATTACAATATTTATGTACCCCAAACCTGAATAACTTAAAACAACAAAAATCATTTATTTTTCTCGTATTTCTCCAAATTGTGGAGAGTTTATGAGGGTGGCTTATCTCTGCTCCATACAGTGTCGACTGGGCTGCTCAACTAGGATTGAAGGACACGCCTCCAAGATGGTTCACTCACTTGGTTAACATGATAGTGCTGGCTTATGGCTAAGCTAAGACTGTAGCTTGTGATTGTCAATTTCTCTCCATGTGGCCCTTTTCAAGAAGTTCCTTGGACTTTCTCACCGTGTGGTTCAAGAGTAAGTGCCTAAGGTATTTCTCAGTGCTTAAGAAACAACTAAAGATGTTTATTCTGAGGCAATAGTTTCCTGATAGCCCCTGGTCAGGCTATGGCATGTGACTGATGCCAAACTTCCCCCAAATAGATAAGTTTTCTGTATTTTACCCAACTCAAATAGCATTTTCCAATCTGGTCTCTCAAC
The DNA here is from genome assembly GCA_963573935.1 of Arctocebus calabarensis. Taxonomy (NCBI): domain Eukaryota; kingdom Metazoa; phylum Chordata; class Mammalia; order Primates; family Lorisidae; genus Arctocebus; species Arctocebus calabarensis. The sequence goes on along the minus strand of CAUYON010203810.1, from coordinate 18,748 downwards.
CTGTACCAACAGTGGCTTCATGGTCCTTCCACCTTTTAGTAATAAGCTCCTTAAACCCTTTCAGATTCTTCATGCCACCAGGTCCAAAATAAATGGCAAATGCTTTTAGTTTTGGTTATACTAGCACCTTGATTTTGGCACCAAATTCTCTTCTCATTATTTATTGCTGCAAAATAAACTATCCAGAACTTTAGTTTCTTAAATTAACAATAATTAGTAATATTGCACAAGAACCTGAAATTTTGGCAGAGCTCAGTGGAGACAGTTTGTATCTGGTTTATGCGAGTTCAGTTTGAATGATTCAACTGGGGCTGAAGAATTCCCTTAAGATTGCTCACGTGTGGAGTTGGTTTCTTTATGTTTGCTATTGGTGGCTGCTCAGCTGGGGCCATGGGCCATTGATCTCAGCTTTTTACCACATGGATTCATAAAAGGCTTCCTCAGATTTCGTGAGGCATGGTTCAAATGTGGTCATTCTAAGGTACAGCAAGTAGCAGCTTCTAGGCTTTAGAGACCAAGATTTATGAACTGATAACAACATCACTCTTAATATAATCTATTGGTCCAAGAAGTAGTAATTGACCTATCTAGACTCAAGAGAAAAGGGCATCTATACTATCTTTCCAGGTGAGAAATATAAAACATATGTGTGGCTACCTTTAATCTTCTGAATGAAAAGAAGGAAGGTAAAGTCTGTAGGTAAATCCCCTTACAAAGTATTTCTTGAAGATTCAGTCATTATCCTAATCTCTAATATAACTGAAAGACAAAAAAAGCCACCAACAAGTTTTTAGTTAATAACTTTGTCTTTCCCCCACTTCCCCACCCCTGTAGCATCTCAGACATGACTAATCCAGGAGCAGCTCATGTGCACCCTCAGAGAGGCATCTGCAAGTGTCCAGCATCTGCCCAGTTGCAGATCAGGTATGGGAAGTCTGTCAGAAAGAATTGATATACAACCTGAAACAGAGACAAAACTGATGGGCTCCACTAAAACTCACACCATGACACTGTCACACTTTCCTCTATAACCCAAACTTTCTTTACTTATTCAACAAATATTTACCAAACTCACATTATATTCCAGAAACAAACCAGTTTCTTATGTATCGGAAAGAGTCAGGTTGCCTCTGACATTCTAATATTCTGTATTATGTTCTTCATATCTTTCTTCTTCTCTTCTAGCTTTCATAAATAGGAATGTATAATTCTTCATGCATGTTTTTCTCTAACTTGAGAGTGAAAATCTAGAGGCATTAGGTAAGGAACTTCCAAGGAGATGGTTTCACTGATACCAGTTTTAGCACAAGGTACCTAGAAAAGCTCGATCTCTCTAATGTGCCCTTGGAGAATTTGTAAGAGAAAGCCAACTAATCCTCATGGTGTATTGGAAAGGGCCTCTTCTTTGGCCTACAAATTCTTATAGTGTATTACTATGGTTCTACTTGCTAATTATGGACAAGTATTTGGGCACAATGTGGTAATTAGCTCCCTGTGGAGGTGAGGGTCTCAATTAATCAAGGCATCAAGCTTGTGATTAATGTAAAAAGGAACAACCATTATTGGTGATACTCATTGAAGCCATACCTAAAACCCTCATGGAGAAAAGAACAGGTGCTAGTTTTCTGTAAACTAATGCTGTTTTCTTATTCTGGTCTAAGGAGTTCCTGGAAGATGCAGAACAAGCCTGGGACATAATGACAGTGGGGATACTGCAGGCAAATTTCCCTAGAAACCTTCCCAGAAGCATCTAGGAAGTATCTGAGAAGGAATAAATTACACTCTACAGGGCACTAGAACTCTGATTTGAAGAAATATAAAATATTAATATTTATTTAGATACTTTGATTTCTTTACTGAGAATAAAAGTGACAGCTGAATCATTTATTTATAGATCAAACTTAAAAATTATTGTGCTTTCTCATTACATAGTGATCTGTTTACCCCTAGTTAGAAATAGAACAAAATAGGAATTGTGATCAAATGACAGAAAGGACATTAGATACGTGTATGCTAAGACAAGAACAGCAAACTTTCCCTAGACATATAAATTCAAATAATTGGTGACTTTAAAAATGTAAAGAATGAGTGGGGTACAGATGAAGGAGAAAGGATATTAGAGGCTGAGATTTCTCTCTCTCTTAGTGAGTCTTGAAGCACAGAAACATATATAGGAAATAGTATTTCATTGTAATTCATGTATGGCAAAGAGTTAGAAGATGAGGTTGTAAACGTAGGTGGGGATGGAGAATTAGCTTTTTTATCCAGCTTAAGGAAACTGGCTTTTCTCTGCAAGTGATGAGGAATTGCTAAGCAGGATATGGTGAAGAATCAATTCACCATTCCCACTTATTAAGAAGGTAATTTCATTACCCAAGTACCCTGTGTTTTCTTCTTTTCTTTCCTCCCCTGTCTCATTTTGCAGAGCTCTTCTCTCAACTTGTAATACCTTCCTTTCCAGGCTCAAGACACTATCTCCTATTAATGACTTTTATGTTGCATCCCAGGTTGGGTTAAATAAAGCCAAAAACTTCCATGATGAATTTTATTTTCAAGTTTTAGATTCCACACAGTTTCCAAAGATGAGTTTGAGATAAAAGATAGCTGACAAAGTGAGGACTTATGAAGTAGCTATTGAGTAATGTGGCCTTTTGTCTCAGGAACTTGAACTTCCTGATACTGGGAATTATCTTACAAAAGAGAAAATACTCAAAGAAAGGATACCAGGAAAGTAGAAGAGTACAGATGATGTCTAAGGAAGACTGCTAGTGGGGACTTTGTCAGATGCATAGTGTGTGTTCTTTATGTATAAAGCTTAGAGATAAGGTAGTTCAAAACTATGTAGAAACAGAAATAGAAGTAAAGCTCTTAGTCTTAGTCCTATTTCAAAATTTTGTAAAAATCTATATTTAAGTAAAAGAGTAAATAATAAAATTACTTGCAATAATTGCAAACTCCTCAAAAAAGTGTTTTTAAAATTAACATTAAAAAGTTTAGCTAGCGAGATAATGGAGAAGACTATTTGATAATCCAAAATGAAAACATGACAACAGAAATTTTAATGGATCTTTTGTTCTGCTTTCAGAAAATGATGCCAGAGAGATCTTTCATCCCCAATATTGAAGCAGAATGTTAATATTACATGCTAGACTAACATTAGTGTAACAAGTTTGGAAAGTCCCTGGAATTCATTGCTATCTACCTGAGAGTTCTGAAATGACTTACAGGATAATCCAAGATCTTTGGTCATTTATTTTTCAAGTTTTCAAGAACTTAGTGTGTATAGGGCACTGTTATATGAGTTGGAGTTGTGGTTTCTGGTATCTGTCAAGTTATAATTTGTAGAGTCAAAAAGAGATTTATAGTACAAGTGCCAAAGTGAGTATGATTTTAGTGATTACTATGAAAACCTGGAGAAAGTGGCATAATGCAATTAGTAATTTGTAAGACGGATTTTAGGAGTACAGTTATGAAACTGAAAATTAGGAAAAGAAAAACAACAAACATAAAGCACAAACTATTTCCAAATTGAAGAGGCAGCATGAAAAATGACCTGTTTTTTCAAAATTTATCAATGCTGAAGTGCATGTGAAAGTTTACAGACATATGTTGGCAATTATGAGCCAAACAGTAGATTTGAGGAAAGTATGAAAACGTAGAATATTTTACAGACAATTGAAGGTCCATTGGCTTGGTAATATGAGAGGATTTTTCCTATAGCACCACTGCTTTTGTGGAAGACAGCTCAGAGTGGGGGAAAAAAAAAACAACCCAGGGATGTTATTCATCATGCTAGTGTCCGGCAAGAGATAATTTCTTACAGAAAAGAGGAATGGATCCTAGAAGTATTTAGGAACAAAAATAGATTGACTGTGAAGGATTATAAAAATTGGGTTTAAAATATGTCTTTTGAATTTGCAGTTTGGATGACTAAAGGTATTTTTGAAACTATTTATTGAGATAAAGCTAAGTAAAGGAGCATATTTGGGCAAGAGATGGGAGAGGATAAGAGTGTTTTGATTAAAATATATATATAATTGATTACCAACAATAACTGTGTCAGGGGCCTTAGGGAAAATGTCTGAGCCTTCCTAGTTAGGAATTCAGAGGCACATCCCAAGAACATCAGTCTTTTGGCCTCCAAGACAAGTTTATTAAGGGTAAGACATAACCATATGGGTAACCAATGAAAGCCGACATGAAACTAAATTATTTTAACCATGTATTTCTATAAGAACATGTCAGTTCTAGTTTCCTATCACAGTTTATAAAGAAATCATAAAGCAGATTCTGAGATAGCAGTACTTAAAAACCAAATTAGTATTAATGAATGACTGAAGGAAAATAGGTATATAATTTGTTGTAGAAGGGAACTGTGTTCTTTAAAAGCAATCAACACAAAGATGAACAGATGCTTCCCTAGATGAGGAACATACTTAGAGCAGGTGTGTTTGGGAAGTGAACCTTCAGACGCTGGTGTTATTGCTAGTTGATTTATGCACTAGTAATCAGGACAAAAGTATGACCACTTAAAATTGTAATTAAAGTAGATAAAGACTTATTTGCAAAATAGACTACAGTAATCTGTTCTTATTTACAGAGGATATGTTCAAAGACCTTCAATGGATGCCTGAAACTGTGGTTAGTACTGAACACTAAATATGCTCTTTTAGATTTTCTATATTTTTTTCTATACACAAGTACTAATGATAAAGTTTAATTTGTAAATTAGGGACAGTATGAGATTAACAATAACTAATAACAGTATAGAACAATCACAGTGCTATGTCAGCCTAAGTATCTTGTGTGTTGGAGCATTATATGTAAAATAAGGGTTACTTGGATGACACAAGACTTGTGGTACTGTCATACTGTGATGCTCAATCTCATAACCTAGATAGATACTGGGTGACTAACAGGTGGGCAGCACATAGAGAATGGGTAACACTGGACAAAGGGATGACTCATGCTCTGGGCAGGACAAAGTGGGATAGCTGAGATTTAGTCATGCTACATGGAAGGGTACACAATTTAAAAGTTATGTGTTTTCATTTCTGGAATTTCCCATGTAACAGTTTTGGTAGTTTTGGACTGTGATTGATCTGTATTTGAAACCATAGAAAGCAAAATAGTGGATAATGGGGGATTATTGTATTAAAAAATTAAGTGGAGAATACACAACTCTCCAAGGAGGGGGCTTGAAGGATAGGATGTATTTGAGCTCATGACTGTATTTCTTTTTTTTTGAAGAGACAGTGTCTTACTTTGTCTCCCTCGATAGAGTGCTGTGGCATCACAATTCACAGCAACCTCCAGCTTTTGGGCTTAGGCAATTGTCTTGCCTCAGCCTCCCAAGTAGCTGTGACTACAGCCACCTGCCACAATGCTCAGCTATTTTTTTGTTGCATTTTGGCCGGGGCTGGGTTTGAACCCGCCACCCTCAGTATATGATGTTGGTGCTCTATTCACTGAGCCTCAGGTTGTGCCCATGACTGTACATCTTATGTGAAAATTTGTTCCCCAACTCACTCATTGGCAGAGAAATAGCAATGTGGTTATATATCACTGTAGAATAACTTCTGGTTGATTTATAATTCTTATTTCTCTCCAATGCCTTTTTCTCATTCCAGCAGACTGGCTAGCTACTTTACAAGGAGAAGTCTCCCTGATTCCTCAGTTCCAAAGGTCTTGGGAGCTGATCGTATTGGCTTTATTCTCTGGGATCGAAGCTTTATGGCTAATTCCTCCTTTGTCACTGAGTTCCTACTGCTAGGTTTCTCCAGCCTGGGGGAATTGCAGCTTGTCCTCTTTGTGGTCTTTCTCTGCCTCTATCTTGTCATCTTGAGTGGAAACATCACCATCATTTCAGTTGTGTACTTGGATCGCAATCTCCACACACCCATGTACTTCTTTCTAGGTGTCCTTTCTATTTCTGAGATTTTCTACACAATTGTTATCCTCCCCAAAATGCTTATCAATCTGCTCTCTGTGCTCAGGACACTCTCTTTTGTGAGTTGTGCCACTCAGATGTTCTTCTTCCTTGGTTTTGCTGTCACCAATTGCCTGCTCCTGGGAGTGATGGGTTATGATCGTTATGCTGCCATCTGCCAGCCTTTGCGCTACCCCATTCTCATGAGCTGGAGAATATGTGGACAACTGGCAGTAACTTGTATTGTTAGTGGTTTTCTAATATCCCTGATGGGAACAAATTTGGTATTCAGCCTCCCTTTCTGTGGCTCCAACAAAGTCAACCACTACTTTTGTGATATTTCCCCAGTCATCCGTCTTGCCTGTGCTGAAAGCTATGTCAATGAACTGGTCATCTTCATCTGTGGCGTCCTGGTGCTTGTTGTGCCCTTGATCTTCATCTGCTTCTCTTATGGCTTTATCGTCCATACCATCCTGAAGATCCCATCAGCGGAAGAAAACAAAAGGCCTTCTCCACCTGCGCTTCCCACCTCATTGTGGTCACTGTCCATTATGGCTGTGCTTCCTTTGTTTACCTGAGGCCGTCAGCCAAATACACATCAGGTAAAGATAGGCTGGTGACAGTGACCTATACCATCATCACTCCATTGTTGAATCCCATGGTATACAGCCTCAGGAACAAAGACGTACGGCTTGCCATTTGGAAAATGTTTGGGAAGACTGGGCTTTTGCTTAAGACTTTATAATCAGAATTCCTTACTTTTATTAATTTTTTAAACAATCTGTATAAATTTAGGGGGCACAAATGCAGTTTTATTACATGGCACAATGGTGAAGTCAGAGCTTTCAGTGTAACCATCACCTGAACAGTGTACTTCTGTTGATTAAGTAATTTTTCATCCCCTACTTCCCATACTTCTAAATCTCTCATGTCTGTTATTCCACACTCTGTGTCCATGTGAATACATTATTTAGCTCCAACTTATAAATGAGAACATATGGTACTTGACTTTCTATAATCAGAACATCTTTCAACAGTACATACATATTTGGGTCAATTGTGTTACTAATTCTTTAAGTCGTGAGAGTATATGTTCTATTTATCTGTTTAACTGTGTGGCCTTGGATGAGTTAGCTGACATTTTAGGCCTTCCTGTTCCTTTATGCAAAACAAGGATAATAATATTTTCTTCTCAGAGTTGTGAATATTAAGGGAGATAACAACATATCTAGCAAGAAAGGATAACTCTCTCACTCTCTCTTCTTTCTCTAGACTAATAGCTCTCAAAAAGGTCTTAGCACAACTATCACCTCTTGCCCTATATATACTTTTCCTGCCTCAAATCCCTTTGTTTAAGGATGTTCAGCTTAAAATGAGATGTCCAGGCCAGAAGGTGGTTTACAGCTATGAACAAGAAAACTGTTATCACACTTAAAATTAAATGATTTAAGGTTGGACACTAATTAAGTCATGAATTAAACTGAAATGTTTTTATGAATCTAAATTTTACTACATGGAATATAGAACTAATGTAATTTTCCTCCTCTGCTTCATAGGAGTTTTGTTTGTATCTAACAAGTATAAAAGAAAGCATGTGTAAAATGTAAAACTGTATAAAATGTAAGATTCATGTCCAGCAAGGCTTTGCACAATGCTGTGAGGACTATTTCTTTTAGATTCTACAAAAAAAGCATTTCAGGGTGCCTTTTCTCAAGTGCCTATTGACCACTCCCTATGTAACATAGGACACATGTCACATAAATGAATGGGAAGGACCATCATCCTTTCCCACCTGGAGATGTCATCATGGACTTCCACACTGAATTCATTAGGGTGAGTGAGCTACTCAGTCCCAATTTTATTGTCAGACTGTGTAATATTGAAGAAAGAGGACTTTGTTGGGCATCTGGTCATATTTATGCATAGAACTTTCTCCATCAGTATCTCTGAGGGAGACTAGCCTCCACTGCCCTGGCATCAACAACTTTATAAACCTGTACTCAACTCTTATTTTCCTGCCTTTCTGCTGATGTTTGCCTCTATGATCTTCCTGCCTTCTGTCCCCGGTGTTGCATAGTAAGCTTAACTCTGGCTGACAGATGTTTGAGACAGGATGACAATCTACACCTTTCCCCTGCCTACGTGACCTGCATTTCAGAAACCTCGCCATCTTGAATGTGGTCCTCTAGATAAGTGAAGATTATTAGTAGTCTTTTAAAAAACAAAATAAATAAAATTAAAAGTTGGCATTTCCTGTGGGCCCCCCTTTCCCAGGATGTAATACAAAAAAACTATATTCTCCCCTATTCTTTCTATTCAGATTTTCAAATTAAAGTGTGTAAAATCTCAAATAATGCCCTTTTATATTTCCAAATTTTTAATTTACTTTCCCATTTTTATCTCCCTTTCCAAGTTTTTGGATTAATTCTGTTTATTTAATTTCATTTTTGCAAATTAAGTAATGAAGGCATTTTTAGGCACATGTCTCTGTAAGAACAACCTTGATTATCACCATTGTTTTCTTCTGTTCTTTTATTTTCCTCACAAATTTACAATTCTCATTTACTGACCAAAGTGTTTTTAATGGAGTATTTATTTATTATAAACATTTTCTTGATGATATTTAAATAGCATCTGTTATTTATTTCTGATTTGTGTGTATTACTGAGAGAATGTGATTGACATTAGTACTACTTTTACAATTTTTTAAGTTTTATTATTGATTTCTCTTGAATTATGCTTGGTGAAGTCCTTTCGTTTAAATTAAAATTTTATTGTGTACATTATAGGTGTTGTCATCTTTTATCAATTAAATTTGATTTAACTGTATTAGTACACTCTTTCATTATTTGTATTATGTGTATATGACCTGTCATGGTATCATAGTATGAAATTAAAATACTTCATGGCATTTGTGTCTATTAGGTTTTCATTACTTTTCTAGCAATTTTAACTTATGAATTTTGTTTGGAGATTTTTTTAATTCCAAATAAACCTTTTGGAATTTAACATATGTAGTCCACCCATAAATATACTAAAAGGATAGCAAAGTGCTAAAAATGCATGCAAGCACTCATCAAAAAGGCAAATGGGAGAGGTCAATACCTGGTAGACACCGAAACAGTTATTTACATGGTTCTATGATGAAGAGAGAAAACTGAAAATATACCTACACTAAGGAGGAAATTAACCAAAAGCACAGAACTGTATCCAGACAGTTTCTCCACAACTTGGTCACCCAGATGGCACTATGAAGAGTAAGATTGGTTTAATGACTGAATAAGGGCTTCTTATCAGTGCTTCTCAAATAATGTACATTCCCGTTGTAGTGCAATGAAGGACCACTTTGCTTTCTTAGCATTTCATAAAAGGCAATGTTGCAATAAGATGCGATAAAAATCAATTACTAGAAAAATGAAATGAAGCATATGTGAACTATTCTATGCTCTGTTCTGAAAGATGTGTCCACTGAGTGTGTGCTTGTTGGCCTTCTCTATAAAAGTTGCTTGTCAATTAAATTCATTTTCCACACTTGCCTTATCACAAGCCGGTAGCAACAAGTTTGTAGATCTCTATTGGACTGCAGATTCTCACTGCAGTAGCATCTCTTTGTGTCTTTTCCATGTAGGATAAGATGAGAGGTTTTCTTTTATGGCAATTAAACTGGAAACCCTTGACCCCACTGAGGCATGTAAGGAGCGATACTTAATTTGGAGGACTAAGTGTGAGAGATTTCATAATACAGAGAATCATGAGCCTCCTTTCCATGCTCAGATCCCAGGTAAACAGCCCATCTTAACAGTTTCACTTTGGAAACAGGGTGGTTTCTCTCTGGGGAGGGGGCTGGAAGTGAGGGCTTACTCCAATACCATGAATAGTGTTGCTTTGCCTGACTGTTCTACACTGGCACCCATCAGTCCACAAGATCTGCCCAATACAGTTAGTACCCTCATGTAAAATATATTGCCTCCAGGAAAGAACAGTATACCACGTATACTTTTAAAATCAAAACAAAACACATTCACAGAAAAGTGTACAAACCATGATTATTATGTCAATGAATTATCAAAAAGTGGACATACATCAGTGAAAAATAGAATATTATAAACATCTTACCACCCATTCCCTCTTCTCTAACAGAAACAACATTCATGGCTTCTAATATCATATATTAATATTTCCATAGTTTCAAATATTATAACAATAGAATTATAAAAAATGCATTATCTAGTATTTTTTATTGAGTCATAAACCCATAGATCACAATACATTAATGCATTTATGGTGTACAATGTGCTGATTTTAAATGCAATTTGGAACATTCCAAATTAGTATTTAAAAAATCTTTTTCTCTGTTTTTTTTTTTTTTCTTTTTTGGTAACTTCTTTGTTTGCCAAGATATTTCTTCCATTTATTTTCTGTTCTGGCCTTATCCATCTTGTCTAATCAGTCTTACACTTCTCCAAAATTAGACTTCATTTACAAAGCGATATTTTTTTCTATTTCTAACTGTTCCCTAATCTATCCCCTTTCTTTTCAAAATTTCCCTTCCTCCAATTACTTAAAATTAAGTTTCAAATATTCTCATCTTTGCTATTGTTTCATATTTTCTACTACTTCTTTCATTTCTTTTAGCTTATTTTGAAATATTTGGTTAGAGTTTTTATCTATTTTGTGATCACATCTTCCTGAATCTTTCAGGCTACATTCACTGGCAAGTACATTCTGAGACTGTGTGGCATGTCAAGTTAATAAGTTACCAATAACTGCATGGTATTAACACCTGTGAGATGTGGCCGACACTTTAGGCAGAGGAGAAGTCAGGTTGAATGCATATCTGGTGACAGCCTCAGCTGACCTATCAGTGAGTTCGGTAGCCAGATTGAACCTGTGGAGGTGGGCAGTGATGGCCAGGGATTTAGGAATGTGCATCAGTCATTATTGTGTATGGTCTGCTCCAGGAAGTGTTGTAGCTTTGGATGAAGTGTCTGTGTTGCTGACAAAACGCCTGAAAAGGCTGACAGCTCAACTCTGTCTGCTGATAACACTACCATCAGCTGGGGGCAACACATCCATTATTTGAAAAGCATCTGGGCAGTACACTTTGTTTTTTATTTTTATTTTTTATTTTTTTCCTTTTATTAAGTCATATACACACAGATCATGAATACATTTGTGCATTTGTGGGATACAATGTGTTTTTTTTTTAATACAATTTGGAGTGCTTACATGAAACTAATCAACATAGCTTTCACCTCACTTAATTATTGTGTTAAGACATTTATGTTCTATTCTTGATAAATTTGACTTGTACCCTTGCAATATGTTCCATAGATGTGGTCCCACCATTTACCCTCCCTCTGTCACCTCCATCATCCCATCCCATCACTCTCCACCTCTCTCCTTCATCCTATAGTTATGTTCTATCTTTCTGAAGGAAGTATGAGTATTTATAAATTGGTTTCATAATAGTACTGAGTAAATTGAGTAATTTTTCTTCCCTTCTTGAGATGCTTTACTAAGAAGACTATGTTTCAGCTTCATCCATGTAAACATAAAAGAAGTAAAGTCTTCATCTTTTTTAAGGCTGCATAATATTCCACGGTATATATATACCACAATTTATTAATCCATTCATGGGTTGATGGGCACTTGGGCTTCTTCCATGACTTGGCAATTATGAATTGAACTGCAATGAATAATCTGGTGCAAATATCTTTGTTTCAAAGTTATTTTTGGCCTTTTGGATATACACCTAGTAGAGGAATTGCAGGGTCAAACAGCAAGTCTACTTTTAGATCCCTGAGTGTTCTCCAGACTTCTTTCCAAAGGGGACATATTAGCTTGCATCCCCACTAGCAGTGCAAAAGTTTCCCTTTTTTCCATATCCATGCCAACATCTGTAGTTTGGGATTTTGTGATGTGGGCTACTCTTACTGGAGTTATATGGTATCTCAAAGTGGTTTTGATTTGCATTTATCTAATGATTAAAGATGATGAGCATTTTTAATGTGTTTGTATACTATGTGTCTGTCTTCTTCAGAGAAGCTTCTATTCAAATCTCTTATCCACAATGAAATGGGATCAATTGTTATTATTGATAAGTTTGAGTTCTCTGTGGATTCTGGTTATTAGACCTTTGTCAGAAACATAACCTGCAAATATCCTCTCCCACTCTGAGGGCTGTCTGCTTGATTTACTTACTGTGTTCTTGGCAATGCAGCAGTTTTTAGTTTGATCAGATCCTAGTAATGGATTTTAAGTATTGCTTCAATTGCCTGAGGGGTCCTTCTCATAAAGAATTCGCCCAGCCAATTTCTTCAAGTGTTTCCCCTGCAGTCTCTCTAAGAATCTGTATTGCTTCATGTCTTAAGTTTAAGTCTTTTATCCAGTCAGAGTCAATTTTTTTTAGAGGTGGAAGGTGTGGGTCCAGGTTCAGTCTTCTACAAGTCACCAGCCAGTTCACCCAGCACCATTTGTTAAGTAAGTAATCTTTACCTCAATTTATATTTTTCATAGGCTTATCAAAGATCAGATGATAAGGGTCTGGGTTCATCTCTTGGTTCTCAATTCTGTTCCATACATCTACCTCTCTATTTTTGTGCCAGTATCATGATGTTTTGAGAACTGTAGATTTATATTATTGTCTGAAGTCTGGTAGCATGATTCCTCCTGCTTTGTTTTTATTTCTGAGTTAATGTCTTGGCTATTCAAGGATTTTTCTTTACCCATATAAAATGAAGTACTAGTTTTTCCAGATCTTTACAGTTGACAGAGGTGCTTTAATAGGGATTTCATTAAATCTGTATATTGCTTTAGGTACTATGGACATTTTAACAATGTTGATTCTTCCCAGCCATGAGAATGGTATGTTTTTTCAATTGCTAACATCTTCAGCTATTTATTTTCTCAAAGTTTCATGATTCTCTCTATAGGGTTCGTTCATGATATTTGCTAGGTAAATTTCCAGATATTTCATCTTCTTTGGCTCTACTGTAAAAGGAATAGAGTCCTTGACTGCTTTTACAGCTTGACCCTTGTTAGTATTTATAAATACTACTGATTTGTGAGTATTGATTTTGTATCCTGAGACACTGCTGTATTTCTTGATCACTTCTAAGACTTTTGTAGTTTAGTCCCTGGGGTTTTCCAGGTATATAGTCATATCATCTGTGAAGAGTGAAAGTTTGATCTCCTTGGATCCTATATGGACACCCTTGATCGCCTTGTCTTGACTGATTGCAATAGCTAAGACTCCCATTACAATGTTATATAGCAGTGGAGACAGTGGGCAACCTTACCTGGTTCTTGATCTGAGTGGAAATGTTTTCAGTTTTACTCCATTCAGTATAATATTGGCTGTGGGTTTGCTATAGATGGTCTCTATCAGTTTCAGAAATGTCTCTTCTATACCTATTTTCATAAGTGTTCTGATCATGAAAGGATGCTGCATATAGTCAAAAGCTTTTTCTGCATCTATTGAGAAAATCATATGGCCTTTGTTTTTTAGTTTGTTTGTGTAATGTATTATATTTATAGATTTATGTATATTGAACCAACCATGAGACCCTGGGATAAAACCTACTTGGTCGTGGTGTATAATTTGTTTGATGTGTTACTAGATTCTTTTTGCTAGGATCTTATTGAATATTTTTGCATCAGTATTCATTAGAGATATTGGGCTATAATTTTCTTTTCTTGTTGGGTCTTTTCCTGGTTTGGGAAGCAGGGTGATATTTGCTTCACAGAATGTATTGGGAAGTATTCCTTCTTTTTTTATGTTTTCGAAAAGCTTAAGTAATGTAGATACTAGTTAGTTCCTCTTTAAAGTTTGATAGAATTCTGATGTAAAGCCATCTGGACCTGAAATTTTCTTTATGGGAGATTTCATGTAGTTGATGCTATTACAGAATTTGATATAGGCCTATTCAAAATTTCCACTCCTTTCTGACTAACTCTAGGAAGGTGGTGTGCTTCCAAGTATTGGCCTATTTTCTTCAGATTTTCATATTTATGAGACTAGAGTATTTTGTAATATTCATTAAGGCTTTTTTGAATTTCTGACGTGTCTGTTGTTATTTTGATTCTGTCATGTCTGATGGATGAAATTAGGGATTTTACTCCTTTGTTTCTGGTTAGGTTAGTCAAAGGTTTATCTATTCTATCAACCTTTTCAAAAAACAACTTCTTGATTCTTTGGTCTGTTGTATAATTCTGTTATTTTCAATTTCATTTAATTCTGCACTAATTTTAGTTATTTCTTTTCTTCTCTGGGTTTGGGGTTGGAATGTTCTTCCCTTTCCAGTTGCTTGAGATAGCCCATTAAGTTGTTAACTTCCTGTTTTTCTGTTCTCTTGAGGAAGGATTGCAATGCTATAATTTTCCCTCTAAGAACTGCCTTTGCAGTATCCCAGAGGTTCTGGTAATTCATGCCTTCATTATCATTTTGTTCCAAAAATTTGGTAATTTCCTTCTTAATTTCATCTATGACCCAGCTATAATTCAGGATAAGGTTATTTAGTTTCCATAATTTTGTAAGTATGCAGATTCCTGTTGTTGCTGAGTTCAACTTTTATTCCATGATGGTCCAAGAAGAAACAAGGAATAATTTCTATTCTTTTAAATTCACTGAGGTTAGACTTGTGACCAAAGATGTGATCAGTTTTGGAATATATTCCATGGGTTGATGAAAAGAATATGTATTCAGTTTTGTTAGGATGAAATGTTCTGTAGATGTCTGTTAAATCCAGATGTTGAATGGTTAAGTTTAAGTCTAAAATTTCTTTGCTTAGTTTCTTATTGGCAGACCTAGCCAACACTGCCAAAGGGATGTAAAAATCTCTGATTGTTATGGTACTGGAGGATATCAAGTTGCTCATGTCTGTTAAGGTCTCTCTTATAAATTGAGGAGCATTCTGGTTGGGTGTATAAATGTTATAATTGAAATCTCATCTTGTTGAATGTTTCACTTAACTAATATGAAGTGCCCATCCATATCTTTCCTTAATTTTGTTGATGTAAAGCCTATTGTATCTGCAAATAAATTTGGAACACCTGCTTTTTTCTGATTTCCATTTGCCTGAATTATAGATGACCATCATCTTGAGTCTATATTTATCTTTTTAAGGTAAGATGAAATTCTTGTATGCAGCAGATATCTGGCTTGAGTTTTTGTATCCAGTCAGCCAACCTGTGCCTCTTTAGAGGGCATTTTAAGCCATTCACATTAATTGAGAGTGTTGACAAGCCTGGTAGTATTTTGGGTGTCAAGTTTTTCAAAAGTCCAGTGGACATGTTTAACCCTTTCACCACTGTGGAAGTTGGGATTTCATCAAAAGTTTCTGAGTACATTTACTTTGGTGGGAGAGCATTGCATTGGTCATTGTGGAGGATGGGTCTGAGAATATCCTAGAGAGTCAATTTAGTTATGACATTTTTTTTCAACATATGAATGTCATTAACGTATTTAATTTCTCCATTATAAATGAAACTCAGTTTAGCTGGATACAGGATCCTGGGTTGAAAATTGTTTTGTTTTGGGAGATTGAAGATTGATGACCATCCTTTTCTGGCTTGAAAAGATTCAGCAGAGATATCTGCAGTCATTCTAATATTTTTTCCCTGTATGTTATGGTTTCCTTATGTCTGGATGCTTTCAGAATTTTCTCCTTCATATTAACTTTGGTGAAGTTAATTTTAATGTGTCTAGGAGATGCTTTATTTGGATTGAGTTATACCATTGTTCTGAAACTGTCTGCTTTCTGAATTTCAGTGTTTTTTGCCATGTTTGAGAGAAGTTCTCTTCAATTATTTCTTGAAGTAGAGCATCTGTACCTTTTTGGAACAACCTCATCACCTTCAGGAATTCCTATAAAGTAAATATTTGTTTTTTTGAAGTTGTTCCACAGCTCTCTGGGGGAATGATCTCTTTTTGCTCTCTACTTGTCTCCATCTTTGAGCATTGGAGAGCATTCAAAAGCTTTGTCTTTAATATCAGAAATCCTTTCTTCTGTCTGCTCCATTCTGTTACTGAGGGATTCTACTGTATTTCTCATATCTTGGAGGGCTGAAAAGTCTTTTCTCAATGTGTCAACATCTTTGGTGATTTTGTCTTTGAATTCATTGAATTCTTGAGGTAACTTTTGGATTATTCCTGGAATTTCTAATTCCAACTTTACTTCCATTCTATTAATCTTATTTGCCATCCAAATTCTAAACCCTATTTCTGACATCTCATTTATTTGTTTATGAATGGGATCTTGTGCTATGTCTGTCAATTTGTCCTTGGGGGAGTTGATCTACTCTGATTGTTCATGTTGCCAGAGGTTTTTCTGCTGATTCCTCCCCATGCTTGTTTTTCACCTTTTGGCTAGATGAGCAGGTAAGGCGAAACTGGATTGCGGGCTCCTGGAATTGTGATTAACTAGCCCTTTGCCAAAGAGCTGGGACTGATGACTGCAGCTTTTCCCTTACAGCTTTGCAAAGGACCCATACAGTACTATAGCCTGAGACTCTTGGGACCTACTTGATGTGATAGGGCTAGGTGGCTCTATCTTGTATCCAGCTGGTCTCTGTCCAATACTAGTGAATCAGTGACTCTGGGTTCAAGTCTCAGCACTTTGGTTTTTAATACACAGCCAGTTATTTCCTACTTATATTGTCCTACTTATGATCTATTTTATTTATAATAATTTAATCTAGGATATAAGCAGATCTTTTT
Source organism: Arctocebus calabarensis (assembly GCA_963573935.1). Lineage (NCBI taxonomy): Eukaryota > Metazoa > Chordata > Mammalia > Primates > Lorisidae > Arctocebus > Arctocebus calabarensis. The sequence continues at coordinate 2,099 of CAUYON010203810.1, read as the reverse complement.
ATTTGTGTGAGGTTGAAGTTGAGGATGGTCTAGGATAACATTCCCAGTTTTGTAGCTCTTGAGGTCCCTCTTGTGTTATCATAAGAAAGTATTCAACTGTGAATTGGAGCATCTAAAGTTTCCTTTATGTGGCTAATATTGCCACATTATACATTCCATGTATAAGGGAATGTTTTCTCAGTCTTGGTTTAGGAAAATGTTTCTTCGATAAGACACAGGAGCATTAAGTGTAAGAAAAAGATTATAAATTAAATTTAATCAAACTTAAAAGATTACCCTCATTAAAAGACTATTGAGATAATAAAAATATAAGCCACAGAGATAGGTTGAATATTCATAATATATGTATCTTACAAACAAATTTAATTTAGCATATATGAATAGCTAATATAGTTTAATAATTTAAGGAGGGGGAGCAAGATGGCAGAGACTAGAAGCAGCTCTCAAGGAAAGAATCAGAAGTGGCAACAGGATTTCCACCTATAAATAGCCTTGGAAGAGCATTGTAAATCACTGGAGAAGGAATGGGGAACATTCAGAATGAAGATGCAGGTTAGCTATCCTGCAAGATGGGAAGGTTACCATAGTCAAGATATAGATTTTCTTGAATAAGAGAGAAACAAGGGATTATTGGTGACAGTTTCTTTCCTACGTTGTATTCATCCTCCAACTTGTTTTTGCATTATGTTGATGTTATATGCTATTGCTTATTTGAAGAGATAAATAATTGCAAGTTATGAAGGATTTTTTGTTTCTTTTATTATTTCTCCTTGTAATACTTAACAATTTTTTTTTAAATTTCAGATTGATACGAGGTTTACAAACGTATAGGTTACATTGTTTTCATTTCTAAGGTAAAGTTCAAGTTGTAGTTGAGCCCTTCACCTGTGGACATGCTGAACACCTTCACATTGTGCACATCAAGTGAGATCCCACCAATCGTCCTCCCCCTTTTCCCTCCCCTCTCTCACCTCTCCCTTCCCTCTTGCTAGATTGTGCTTGCATTTTCCTTTCATGTGGGTGTGAAGTTGTTTATATAGTGGTTTCATACTAGTATTGAGTACTCTGGGAACTTTCTCATCCATTTTTGTGAAGTTTTACTAAGAAGAATGTGTTTCAACTTCAGGTAAATACAAAATATGTAAAGTCTTTTCTTATGGCTCAATAGTACTCATGGTATACATATACCACAGTTTGCTAGTCTGTTCATGGCACTTGGGTTGATTCCATGTCTTGGCAATTGTGAATTGAGCTGAAATAACCATCCTCTTTGCAATACTTTTCAATTAAATACAAATATATGAGAAGAAGCCATTCTTTGATGTACTGGCTGATACCATGGGAAGATTTTTTCAGTTTAGAGCCTTCTGAGAAAATGCCTCTGAGGATGGTACTGCTGAAACAACCCAGGAGAAAATGCCACTGGGTGTCCCATTTGTTAGAGACTCCATACATGGCAGCTCTATACAGAAGAAAGCATGCCAGAAGTGGGGAAAGATCCCATTTTCATTTGGATGTTTCTTTAATCATGTTCTACTGACAAAGTTTAATGTGGTGTCAGATGGCAAGGGGTAATAATCCAATAACACAATCTGAGAAAATGAAGGATTTTTGAACTGAAGGGCAACTATGTCTTTAATTTTTCTTTCTAGTAGTTTGACTTCAATATGTCTAAGCATAATTTTCTTTATACTTATCATGCTTGACATTTGTTGAGATTGTTGAATCTGTAAATTTATGTTTTTAAGAAATTTTGGCCATTATTTTTTAAAATAAATTTTCTTCTTTATTTTTTAGCTTATTTCTGTCTGTAACTCCAACTAGACATGTGCTAGCTAATTTTATATAGTTCTCCAGGCACTTGAGTTTCTGTTAATCTTTATTTTCATTGTTTTCTCATTGTTTTGACATAGTATTACTTCTATTAATCTGTTTTTACATTCCCTGTTTCTTTTTTATGTTTTTTTAAATAATTTTATTGAATCATAATTATGTACATTGGTGCAATCACAGGGCACGATTCATATACATTCAGAAATATTTTGATCATACTGTTACAGATATCCTTCATGGCATTTCCTTGATCACTATATAAAGAC
>CAUYON010203809.1:0-12751 GCA_963573935.1 Arctocebus calabarensis | reverse complement strand
AGCCAGCTGAAGAGCCAGCGGGCTGGATGACAGGCAAGGAGGGGGACCTCCAACCTCCACCAGAGGCTCCAATTGCCAAAAAGGCTGGACAACTGCCGAGGAGACACCTGTGTCTTGGTGTCTCCTTCACTTCACACTTAGAACTAAATGTGGAACCCCCATCTCCTATGCCTAGGTCAATTTCTTGTGAATTTCCTAGGCCTCAATTCCATGAAGGGACTGTATCCATTCATTGATACATTCATTCACCTTGCCCCCTTGGAAGGGACTGTATTCATTCGTTTCATGGCCAAGGAACCCATACACCTATATATACCCTGAGACTAAAGGCCTAAAGGAGAAGACGGGGAAAGACCGGGAGAGAAACGGAGAGAGCTTCTCTCTCCCCACTAGAATTCTCTCTCTCTACAAGGAGCTTTAGTGTTTTCTGTATTCTTTTCTATAAATAAATTCTGTCTTACCACTGGGGGGTGGGGAGGGGATAATGTAATGAAGAATAATAAAATACATGTATAAGTAAAGAAAAAAAATCAGTTGATCACATACATGTACGTTGAGTTTTATAATCCTAATTCTATTTGATTTCCTGTTGATTTTTTTTTTTTTTTTTTAACGAAATGAGCTTGGGTTACATTCTTCTGTGTCTTTACATGTCTAGTCATCTTTGGCTAAAACTAGGCATTGCATATCATACATAGTAGTGTCTCTGGATTCCGTTTTGTTCTTCTGAAGAAAGTGTAAGTTCTCCTGTTTTAGTATACTTGATTAACTTGCCTAGATTCAAACTAGAAAATTTGTTTCTTGGCAGAGCACTGAACATTTTGCTCAGCTTTCCCTTTTCTTTTGCCTCGGTCTCTGGGGAACTCTTTTGTGCCTGCATAGTTTTGTGATCAGCCAAACAAGTCAAGCCAGTAAAGCTTTTTCTCTCGGCTGCCCAGTCTGTGATGAAATGCAAAATGTATTCAATTTTGCAGCAAATAAGTTTCCCTAGGTTTTTAATTTTGCCTGTGTTTCCTAGGCAATTACATATGCCATGTCATTTAATAATTTAGCCATGAGTGCAGAACAATATACATGGGTCACTACGAAAGTTTTGAGACAGACTGTGTTACAGTCCATTATTTCACTTCCAAGAAGCACAGTCAGCTGCATCCTTTCTGATTCACGTGTGCAAGTTTCAGCTTATCAGTGTTGCTTGGAAGGGTTTTCTTTGTTTCTGGCCATGCAGATTTTTACACTTTTTGATTTTTGTATATCGCAAAAACTTTTGTAGGGACCCACGTATTAATTACCTCAGCGCTTCTAAGCTCTTTTGCTTCCAAAATCTTCCCCTTAAATTTTCACTGCTCTGTTTTTCTCTTAAACCAAATCAGCTAATTCCAGGCAGTAGACTTGTGAATTTTGACCACCAGATCTAGGAGGAATGAAATACGTTCAGGCAAGAAGCAACTCATTCAAATTCAAGCAGTTTTTCCTAAGTAAACATTTTCAAGTTCTTTGCTGTCTTTAATCATTTTTGAAATGGCTATGATTTTGTCCAATTTCATAGTTCTCTTGGGGGCACAGGGAACAGAGATCAGCCAACTACTTCAAGCACTCATTACTGGAAATAGAGTCTCAACCATATTTTAAGCATTTGTGAGTATGTTCTTTGTCACTATTTATTTTATCGTTGAATTAATTTAATCCAATCAATTACTTCAAAAATTCACCAACCAAAGCAGGAAAAACCATACCATTCACAAACATTAAACTTCAGATTCAATTTCTACAGTGTGAGAAGAAACAAAGGCATTTAATTAAGATGGTCATGGCTTATTAACCCTGTTAAGGTCTTTTAAACACATATTACCTACCGGAAAAATTTTAAATACACAACGTTTTGTAGACAAGAGAGTAGATTTTAGGCCCAGATCCCCAGCACAAAAAAAGAACATTTTTAGCACAAAATGTGTTTTCAGATGTAGAGTTCATTAGGTTTTTTAGAAAATTACCTTAAAGGCTGCTAAGCAGTGCAGGCTCAGTGAGGCCATAACAACTGCTAGGAAGATGGTGGCTAAGTTCCGCACATCCCATATGGTTTCAACCAGAGGAATACTGCCGACTTGCCAGTCGTAGCACAGGGTAACAGGTGCAAGCAGGAGCCACACGTTGAAGGCCAAGAGGTAGGAGTAGGTAAGGAATCTACAAGAGAAGGAGAAATGCAACTCAAGATTCACGTCATCTTCCAAACACACATTTACTTCGTTTTCACTAAGTAGCATTTCTCTACTACTATTGCTATCTTGTAAGAGAAAACAAGGGAAGCCAGAAAGTCACTCACTCATTTATTCATTAATCACTCAGGATATAGCCAGTAGGTTCTAGCCACTGTGTTAGACGCTGGCCTTTCAATGGTGAACACACCCATACCTGGTTTCCATGACTCACATTTAAAAATTATCATACAAATAAATACGTTACAATCTGAGATAAATGTCTTGAAGAAAAATTTGGTGAAAACACAGGGCAGACAGGCTGCCCTGCTTCAGGGATGATTCCCTGGATAAGAGACACTGCAACTGCCCCTTCTGAACCTGCAGCCAATTTGAAAATATTTCATGTTTTTTATAACAGACTGATCCATACTGGATTAGTTCAAAAAATAAAAATACTTATGGTCAGGAGAATAAAATCCTTGTTTATGAATGGAGGGCCTAGAAGAGGGAAATGCAGCTGTTCTTGGTGACAAGAACAGCCTGGCAGACAGACATAGGGAAATGGGCAAAGCTATTATTCCTGTTTCGGGGCCGTGATTAGGCACTAAGACAAAGTGGAAAGCACTTTAGTTGGTCCCCTCCTTTGGGGATAGAGGAAGTTGAATTTGCCCAATATTGTTCAGTCAACACATTCAGTAAGCATTGTTCTAGACCAGCGGTTTTCAACCTATGGGTCGCGACCTACAGGAACTGTATTAAAGGGCCAGGGCATTAAGAAGGCTGAGAACCACTGTTCTAGACCCTGAGAACTGAGGAACACAGCACACAAAGAGTCCGTCCAAACCTCTGCACTAGGAGGCAGCCAAACTCTAGCCTGGGCCATGTCTCTAGGATGACCCCAGCCCCTTGTTAAAATGCCTGCCTGAGAAATCTCAGTGCTCTCAGAATTTCTTCTTTGTTTTAGTTAACACCCATGACAGGCCTCTGACCTCCCTTTCTTAGAACATTCACAAAAAAAGGGGCTTATGATTTGGGGGGCACTTGTCTCTCACAGGTCAGAAGCATCTCTCTCAAGGACTCTGGAGCTAGTCCTCTGAAATGTACAGGAAGGACAGAGCCTCTGCCTCCCAGCCTCTGTGGATGGACAGAAGCCCATGGCTGACAACTGAGTCACCTTTACACTGGCCAACTCTGCAAATATTTACTCTCGGAGTCTCCTGAACCCCTGCTGGATGCCTCCCTCTTTCTCCCTTTGAAAGACCCAACTGCTTCTGTAAAAATCAGAATGAAGCCACGTTCCTGCCCCTGATATCCACAGTTGCTGAGTAAAATCTGGCGCTTCAAGGTATGTCTGACTGTACCTGTCTTTGACGCCCAACTTAGGATTATACAGAAGAATTAGATAAGCTCCTTGTCCTCAAGGAATGTATCATAGAATAGTGAAACAGGACATACTGAATTAAAAAAGGAGAATGAGGGGAGGGGAGGGAAGGGGAGAGGATGGGTGGAGGGAGGGTAATTGGTGGGATCACACCTACGGTGCATCTTAGCAGGGTGCTGGTGAAACTTATTAAATGTAAAATATCAATGTCTTCATATAGTGATTAAGAAAATGCCATGAAGGCTATCTCTAACAGTACGATCAAAATATTTCTGATTGTATAGAAAGTAAGCACATTCTACCCCATGATCGCACCAATGTACACAATTATGATTGAATAAAATTATCTGAAAAAAAAAAAAAAGGAGAATGAAATAGATGAACCACAAAATGGGAAAAGAAGTCCTTGCCCATTTCTTAGATTCTTTCAGAGGATTCTTGGATTAGCAAAGACATGAGATCAGATAGTGTCTACATTACGTTCCAGTGTGAAATGTTAATTCACCTTGAACTCCAGCCAGCATGTAGCTACTGGCCTGGGACACCCTTCCCAGACCTTCCGAGCTGATCTCCTCCCGCTCCTCTCACTCCCCCAAGGGGGGCTGTGAAAAGCAGAAGCACCCACAGCCTCCAGGTGGGGCCAGCGGGGGAGATTATTTCTCGCTCTGACTCAAACCCCAAGAGAGAAACGGGCTGGGGGAGTAGGGATATTTCAATGGTGTTTTTCAACACTCAGCTCTCTATTGTTCTTTTTAATTAAATGGAAACATACAGATAGTACAGTACATATAGTATATACTAAAGCTCGATGAAGTTCTGCCTTTGTTATTTAACAAACGCAAAAGCACACACACCAAAAACATGCTTTTTCCCCTTGCAGCCTTGGGCCTGTAAAATTGTCACCTGAGAATGCCACTTCTATAGAGAGAAGACTGGATCACCTCGGTCCCCTTTTGTCACAGAGCTTCCAGGCTAATGCCATCTGCCTTTCAGATCAGTAAAGATTCTCTGTATCTTGGCTTTTCAGGCAAATGGTAAACCACAAACTTCGCAGAAAAATCAGTCAACTCTGCCACTCAGTCAGCCCAGCTCTTAAAAATTATTTGGAAAGTATTGTTCCCTTTTAGAAGGGATAGCTGTAAGCATGGTCAGCAATGGCTGCTAAAATTATCAGGTGGAAAGCAGATGAGGTACTTTATAATGTATGAATCAGGCTAAGTCAGTGCTTAGAACTGACTAATCGATTTTAACATCACAGAAGGAGAGATGAACAGCCTGACGTCCTCCTGATCAAAATACACACCCACACCGGCCAAGCAATCTTGTCAAAACAAATAAGCAAAAAAATCAAGGCTGAACTGTTGAAGTCCTGAATGTAATTACCAGCTTACAGCCAATACAGGAAACAACAAACAGTGTACACGGCACCGGGGGGATGCAATGTACCAAATCCAGGATGTACAAGCACCCGCGGAAGAGATGACACAGTTTCTCAAACAAATACATTATAATGATGGGGGGGAAATCTATAAAATAAAAGAAAGAGCATGTATACGTTAAAAGGAACTGAAGAGACATATAAAAATGCAAGTTTTGTTTAGATGCTAATTCAAGCCATTATTAAAAAGAACCACTTACAACACTATCAGAAAAACTGAACTATTGACTGGATAGAGACAATCATTGTTAATTTGTGAAGTGTGACAATAGTATTAACGTTACATTTTGTAACAGTCTTTGTCTTTCAGAAACACATATTAAAATGTACCCATATGAAATAAGATGATGTCTGGGATTTACTTTAAAATAACTGACTAAGGGGCGGCGCTTGTGGCTCCAAGGGGTAGGGCACCGGCACCATATACCAGAGGTGGCAGGTTCAAACCCAGCCCCGGACAAAAACTCCAAAAACACCCACAAAGAAACGAAACAACAAAAAAAAACTGACTGAGGGGAAGCAAGAGGAAGTAGCAAAGTATGGATGAAACCATGTGGCCAGGAGTTAAGAACACGGAAACCAGATAATGGCGTGTATGTGGAGCTCTTTATGCCATTTTCCCTACTTTTGTATGTATGTGATATTCTATAATAAAAACTTTTTGTAACTAGGAGAAAGCAACAGAATTGCAACAGGAAAACTTTCTTATTTCTACCTGCAGCTCAACTATGGAGTAACTGCCAATGTGCTGCAGAATTTACTGTTTTAATTTTAAGTTTACAGGCTCGTCTTGTCTTGCAAGCAAAATGCAGCTTTTTAGATTTTGTAGACTTATAGTATTGTATTGACGAAAGGCAAATATTAATAAAAACAATAATTTTTAAAGTTCTAATCTCAAAATTGTTGTTTATATATTTTTAGAAGTTCATTGTGATGGACACAGACTGTAACCAAAATAGGTTATAAAGGAAAGTAAACCACAGAAGTAAATACCATATCCTCTCCCTATAACACTAGGAAGGTCATGACTCTTCACTTACCCCGAAGGTGCCCTGGTAATATATACAGTAGAACCTCAATGGTGGACCTCCTCCTGAAGTTGATCTAATTTTCATAGACCAGACATGCACCAACTGTACTAAGGCCTAGTTCCTCATGTTGACCACCTCCATATGTTGACCAGTTTTTTATAGTCCCTTGGTGGTCAACTTACAGAGATTCTATTGTTATTTGCTATTGCTTGAAACTCAGAGACATTCTGTATCTACTGGTGTAGAGAGAAGCACATCAATGTTGCTAATAAACTCTTTAAATACCATTTAACACACTGACATAGCACTGGAAAATTTTTGCAAACTTAAGCACCAAGAAGCCATGTGGAATCACTCCAAAAGCTAATTACATGGGGAGGAGGGGTGAGGTGGGAGTAGTTCAGCTAGCTGTAATCAACAATTGAAGTATTTCTTTTTAACTCCTAGACTATGAATTACATTCAAGCTAATCATCTTGTTTGTTTATTTCTGTTAAAATTTCAGAAACAAAATAAACTGTCAAGTATCTCTGCCCTGCTGGGTTATCTTTTTCAAAAGCCAAGAGCAAAAACCATACACAATTGTGTGTTCATTCACAACAATGAATTATTTACTGATTTTTCTACCCCAAGTTCTGGGAACAAGAAGAAAACCACTAGACTCTCTTTCCACCAAAATGGAATGAATACACAATCTAGGAACCAGGGATTCAGCTTGAAGAATTTAGTCATGAATTTTCATTGATAAACCAGAGGTTTGGGGACAGAAACACACGAAAGGGAATGGGAAGCTGAGGCTGTGGGGGAAAAGACATTCATGGTATGGCACCTAACGAAATCGCGTGGCTCTTTTCATGTAACTTTTCGTTTTTATCAAGAAAAAAAATCAGAGTGTTTGAAGGGCAAAAATGTATGTAGATTCTGTTCTTCGCCTCCGTGAAAACCTTTCTGGCTAGAAAACAACATGAACTGGTCATATTTCCTTACCCTATGATAGGTGCACAGGAACAAATCATGTATCACAAGCAGAAACGTAAAGCTCTCACTTGTTTCACATAAAAATGTTACTGCTCAAAGAATCCTTCTTTTCCTTTCGAATACAAAATTCTTTATCAGTTCATAAATACAGGACGTTGGGTCTTCCATTTACACTGGCCTCCTCCCAGGAAGAGCATTTGCCAACTGCTGTGGTGTGGCTATTTGTCACTCAGACCTCATGCTGAAATTTGATCCCCACAGTTGGAGGTGGACCCTAAGCAGAGGTGTTTGAGCCTGGGCTAGGGGGGTGGATGTGGGGGGATGGACCTCTTATGAACAGATTAATGTCCTGGGTTGGGGGACAGTAAGTGAGTTCTTGCTCTAGAGCTGGTTGTTAAAAAAGAGCCTGGCACTTCCCGCCCTCTCTCCGTCTTCTCTTCCTCCATGTGATCTCTGCACATACTGGCCCCCTCCTCTGCCATCATTCATGAAGCAGATGCTGGGGCCATGCTTTTTATATAGCCTGCAGATCCAGAACTAAATAAACCTCTCTTCTTTATAAGTTACCCAGCGTCAGGTATTCCACATAGCCACACACCAATGGACTGAGACATCAATACTGTCAATACACTAGCCTCAGTGCAAAACCTTTCCCACCAGAGTGGAATACCCTGCCCTGCCCTGACTCCTGACACTATCAGGTTTCCCAGGATATTACCTATTTTCATCCTCACAATTTCTGAAGTTTACAATGGCCCTGCTATGACAGGCCCATGCAGGCATTACCTGTTTACTGTTGTCATGAGCTTCTTTATGCCCTGCGTATAACCTTCTCCAACTATCCAAAAAGGATACAGTGTATCCTGCGTTACTATTCTCCATAGACGGGGAACTTGCCCCTGAATTCAATACTGAGTAATTATTCTGTGTACTCTTCTAGACTTAGAATTGTGTCCACATTTCTAGACTTACTGCTGAAAGGTACTAAGGTCCAGCCTTGCCTTCCACAGGGCATTTCCACTGCATCATTGAACACGTACACACATTACACAATTGGGTCACGGTATAATATAAACATCACATTTCAATAGAGTTCTAAGAAATGACAGATTAATGAAAAATCAAAGTTTAAGGGAAGACCTCCTACATCTCCACAGAATTTAAATAAGTGTAGCGATGGGAGCTGGAAAGTCCAGGCAGGGCTGCCAATTAATAATGGCTCTGAATTGTAAATGAATATGATGACACTTTCTGAGAACAGGTGACAGTATCTAAAATGTGTAATATAAACAGTTATAAAATGACTCCCACTCGATGGCTGAAATTAAAAAGCAAAGTATCACGTCAAGTGCGTTGGTGAAGACGTGGAGCAACCAGAACTTGGAAACACTGCTGTAAACTGATAAACCACTTTGGAAACTGCAGGCAGCTTTATGAACGCAGAGTTCATATGGACTTCGTGAACTAGCAATTTGCCTCCTAAGTTTACACCCACTAGCACCGCACACATGCTTCCCAAAACACATTTTAAAAGACTGTTCACAGAAGCACTACTCTCGACAGCCCAATCTAGAGACAACTTGAATGTGTATCTATGATCACATTAATACATGAGCATCCATGCCACAGCGATCTACTCAGCAATGGGAATGAATGTAGCAACGTAGATGAACTTCATAACGTAACACGCAACAAAAACAGAGGACATGAGAGAAAAGGAAATCAAGGAAAACCATGTGCAGACAAAGACAGATGACTGGGAGCTGGACCTGATGCCAGGAAATGGGGCTGGTACCCGGAAGCCATTGACAATTCCCAGGTGAGTGGATGATGCAAAAAGGGGTCTACTGCCCTTGGTCCTCAGTTCCAACTAAGTAGAAGAAACCATGTAAGTGCCATGGTCTTCCCCCCACGGGGCACCCCAAGGCAGGGCCCTCATGAGCACCACACACTGGCTGCTTCCAGCACTGCAGCAGACCTGGCAGGACCGTTTCCAAACACTATAGGCAACAGCCACTCTCTGACAAGCTTCTCCCTGGGTTTTGATGAAGTTTTCTGGTTTGTAAGAATCAAGGGCCCAGTTAAACCAGCTCAATTTAAAGTTCCCAGAAGAATCCAAAGACAGGAAACTCCGAGTAAAACCAGGCTTCTTAGGAACAAAAGCCAATCTGCCAGAGGAAAGAAAGGGAGCACCCTCCCTTCCAGCTACAGGCCACCCTGCTTCTCTCACTGTGCCCACTCCCACACCGAGGCCCCCCTCTCCCATTCTGCCATCTCCACATACAGGTCCTTTCAGGCTTCACAGCCACCTGCCTCACTGTCAGGTTTCCAATTCCTCAGGGAAGCACCTGCTGTGCTCACCTCCTTGCTGGAACCCCCTCTCACTCACAGGCTGCTGAACTCCAACGCCCCCAGACCCTTCAGGTCCCAGTGTAGCTGGCACTTCCTCTGACAAGTCTTCTTAGTCACAGCCCCTCCCCAGCCGGGCTGGTGTCCCACAGTCTGGGGCTCCCCACACTGCCCGGTAACTGCTTCGGTCCTCCCCACCAACACAAATTCCGCAGGAGCAGTGACAACGTCTTGCGTACGGTGACTTCCCCGCACCCAGTGTGTTCAATAAATGGATTCTGCGGGTTTTAAGAAATCACCCTTGATATTAAAATAATGCCAAAAATCTGAAAATATTTGTATTTGATACTTTGATTTTAGCCTGAGATAACTATATGCTTTTCTACAATCCAATAAAAGATCTAGAAACCGCTAGGCTTGTAGTTATTCGGGGATGCAGCTGGAGGGCTCAGACCGAAGATTCTTCCCCCTGCAGTGCTGGGCCAGCTCATGGCACACCGCCAAATACAGAGGAACTCCCCTCTCACAGCAGCAGCATCATAGTAAACCTATACCGACTTGTGTTTTCCCATTTTGCATTCAGCTGCAATGAATATAGCTTAAATGAGAATTCTTGCTACCATGGATAAACTATAAAGTGAATATGAAATGCCATTAAGTCTGTCTGACCTTTTAAATATGCCATCAATACAGTTAACTTATTAATAGAGGCAGCTTCATCAGAGTAGAAAAAAATGAAATTCAACATCTGAGGCTGCTAGCAACTTCTTACCCACATATTTGCAGAAAAAGCAAATAGAATTTCTGCAAAATAAATACTTGGATCATTTCTCCCCTGAGGTCTCCTTCTCTCTGTAAACATTTAACAGCATCTTTATTTCTCACAAATATACTTCCTCTCATTGAGTTCAGGTTCAACATCCATTGAGCAGACTTGTGCTCACGGCTCATTAGGCACCATGCTCAGGTTTTACGTTTCCATCCAAGAAACTTGTGGGTCTATTAGTGGACTGTATCTAATAATATTTAAAAGCTTGTTCACATGTACGTTTTCTAGTTCTCAAAGTAATTTGCATAGAAAGATTATCTGATATCAACAAGATCTCTATGAAGTGGGTATTATCCTCATTCTCGCAGCAAAGGAAGTAGTCTTCTAGACGCTGTGATTTGTGCAGTGTCCCACCACAGGCATGCAGAGGACCCTGTGCACATTATAGGGTTTTCTGGATCCAAATACAATGCTCCCCTGCATCCAAATGTTCTTCTACTAGCATTTCTTGATTAACGTGGAGAAGTGAAATTTGGTGGGTGAAATGCTGGTGTTCCCAGGAAACAGCTGCCTAAGGCCTGGAACACTATGAGTGTGAGCTTTCCTGCAATTCAAGCAGAGCTGACATAAACTTAAAGCTCATGTATAATCTCCTCTAACAGCACATCAAACTGATGATTGCACTGTTGGAAATGTTTGCTAGAGCATCGCACAACAAGAAATAGAATGCTTAAATACAAGCTTGGGCTCAGCATTTTTTTCAGTGTGAAAAGCAATATTTGCCTTTATGTTTCAATGTTACCAGAAAATAAAACAAGTATCCCTTCGACAGTCATCAGTGTCTAGGGCATTTAAGACTATAATGAAATACATGTGTAGATTCAAAGGATTAGACGATTTTCCTCAACAAGTAAAATATGAATAAATGATTAAGATCAGTATTTTCCAACAACAGATTCCTAGTCCCAAGATAAAACTGCTGCTCCCCCAAGACCCCCTTCTGACTGCCACCTCTGTCCCTTTCCTGGTTATTTCTCCCCTTATTCTCAGTACCAGAGACAAATTAAACAAATTACTATAACATAGTACCATTTGAGTTTGGAAAACTACACTCAATGACCTTGATAATCTTGTTCATCCCCAAGAACATAACGGGGGGAGCATCTCCCTCTAGAAAGTTCTTCAGCTACAGGAAACATGACTTTTACCTTTGGGTCTCAAAATCATGTGGCTCCCAGAAACATGTGGGCAGCTGGTCTAGTATAGATTCTGATCTATTGTGATCTCTTCAATTAGAATTTCTGTGAGACAAGCCAGAAAGTCTTTATTTTAAACATACTTCTTTCCACATGAGTTGTTCTTATATTCACTCTGGTTGGGTAATCATTGCTTTAAAAAAAAAAAAGAAGAAGAAGAAGAAGAATGGGCCGGGCACCCATAATCTTAACACTCCGGGAGGCCAAGGAGAGTGAGCTCACAAGTTCAAGACCAGACAGAGCAAGAGTGAGATTCCATCTCTACTAAAAAACAACTAACTAGCCAGGCATTGTGAAGGGGACCTATAGTCTCAGCTATTCGGGAGACTGAGCCAAAAAAAAAAAAAAAAAAAAGAATAACTTCTGTTTCATTTAGGGGGAAAAAAATATGTCCCAAGGGCCTCTTATAAACATGTTTTGAAGGCCCTGTTGGTTGCTAAAGCAAGAATTCAACAATTCATGTTGCATAGTATACAATACATTGTTTCGTGGTTTTTGTTTTTGTTTTACTTTTTTTTGACACAGAGTCTCACCATGTCACCCTCAGTAGAGTACCATGGCATCACAGCTCACAGCAACCTCCAACTCTTGGGCTTAAGGGATTCTCTTGCCGCAGCCTCCCAAGTAGCTGGGACTATAGGCGCCTGGCATAATGTCAGGCTATTTTTTTTTGGTGCAGTTGTCATTGTTGTTCAGCTGACCTGGGCTGGGTTTGAATATGCTAGCCTCAGTGTATGTGGCCGGTGCCCTGCCCACTGAGCAAAGGGCGCCACCCCAGTGCATTGTTTTATTAAAAGAAAAATTTTAATTCAATGAACTAAGAGTTCAGAGTTGATTATGAGACAGTTCCCTGTTAAGGGCTACAAGAAATACAACAAATAGGAAGACAGGCTCTATAAATCAAAATCTAAGGATTTGGGATTCTTTGAAGCCATCAGCTAAAAATGGAAAGACAGAGAAAGGATTCTCTGGACTCTGGAAGATTTGAGCTCTATCTGAATCTTATTATTTCCTATCTTGATCTTTGCCTAAAAAGTAATACAAGCCTTTGCCTTTGTTTCTGAACAGCCGGAAGATCTACCCTCTCTTCAGCTGCTTCTCCAGGACCACGTCTCAGGGAACAGCAGGGTGCTGACAGGGGCCTCTATGCCCTTTCATTGAAAAGCCAATGCAAACTCTTTCTTGGATATGAAAGACAACGATTTTCTTTTTTTTTTTTTTTTTTGTAGATACAGAGTATAACTTTATAGCCCTGGGTAGAGTGCCGTGGCGTCACACTGCTCACAGCAACCTCCAGCTCTTGGGCTTAAGCGATTCTCTTGCCTCAGCCTCCCGAGTAGCTGGGACTACAG
>CAUYON010203807.1:0-35628 GCA_963573935.1 Arctocebus calabarensis | reverse complement strand
TGTTTGTATGGAGGTATGGCGTATACTGCGAACCTCTCTCATGGGGGAGGGGACTCCCGTCCGCTTGGTGATGTGCTCTGTACCTTTTTGTTTGTGTCCTCAGGGTCTCAGGTCGCCCCAGCAGGGTTGATGTGCGCTCTTTGAACTTTTCTTTTGGTTCAGATCCAAACCATTGGCTTTCTTGCTGAGTTTTTGTCCTTTAACTCTCCTTCTGGACGGGAACCTCTGGAGAAAGCTGGCTACAGATCGCCATCTTGGCTCCTCCCACCTACTCCATTATATTTTAATATCCAAGGGGTCTGAAGTGATGTCCCCTCTTCATTTTTGATATTAGTAATTTGCATTCTCTCTCTTTTTCTTAGCTAACTTGACTAAAGCCTTATAAATTTTAATAATCTTATCAAAGAACTAGCCTTGATTTTATTAATATTCTCTATTGACTTTCTATTTTCAATTTCATTGACTTCTGCTCTAATATTTGTTATTTTTCTTTCCTGTGCTTACTTTGAACTCAATTTACTCTTCTTTTTCTAGTTTCTTAAAGTAATGCTTAGATTGTTGACTCATGATCTGTCTTCTTTTCCAACTATGCATTCAAGCCATAAATTTCCCTCTAAGTACTCTTTTGTTTTGGGGGGGCTACATCCAACTAATATTGATAAATTGGGTTTTCATTTTAATTTTGTTCAAAATATTTTTTTAATTTCTCTTAAGATTTTTTCTTTTACTTTTTGATTATTTTGAAGTCTGTTATTTAATCTCTAAGTTTATGAGGATTTCGCAGCTATCTTTCTGTCATTACTTCTGGCTTAATTCTACTCTGACATAAGAACAGACAGGCTGCTTCACTGTTTAGGGTACAGCATGTTTCCCTCACTCCTCTATTCTTCAGACTCTGTACCATCCCATTTGTTATACTCACCCTCATTTTTAGACTTGCAGCACATTCCAGGCAAAGTCTCTCTTCGTTCCAGAATCCCTTCTTCAGTTACTCCTTCCACTGTGACTCTCCATTAAGTCCCATTTTATCCCTCATGACTTTTCTTCTGAGTGAATGTAAATATAAAAAAAAAGAAAGAAAAAAAAGAGAGAATAAACTCAAGATAGTGAAGCATTAAAAAATATAGGTACAAAGATATTAATGAATTTTTAAGTTGTTGCCACCACTTTTTTCATGGGACTGACACCATCCTTCAGGAGGGACATAGGTTAGTATTCCCCGATGTCACTTACTTTTTTTCAGAGTAAAGTAAATAAGCCATTGAAACAGTACATATTTCTTTAACTGCATTCATTGTATTATGATCACAAAGACTTGTGTCATTCTCAAAATGTATTTACACTTTATTTGAAAGAAGAGACTAGAAAAACAAAAGGGTGAGGATTTTTTTCTAATTACTATGAGGGTACACATGAGTAGGTTACATTGTTTGTGTTTGTTAGGTAAGGGCTGAGGTGTAGTTGAGTCCTTCATCCAGAAGTCATTAGGTGGGAGCTTACTGAACCATCCCTCCTCATCTTGAATTTAATTGTGTTTTTCTCTCACGTGTGCCTACATTTGTTCATCTACTAGTTTCAAATTCGTATTGAGTACATGATATGCTTGCTTTTCCATTCTTGAGATACTTTACTAAGGAGATGTTCTTAAAACCCATCAACATCATGCTTTGAAGAACTTGAAAAACTAGTTCTTCATTTTGTATGGGATCAGAAAAAGCTGTCGATAAGCAATGCAATTCTAAAAAATAAAAACAAATCTGAAGGCATCATGTTACCAGACTTCAAGATATACTACAAGTCTATAGAGATCAAAACAGCATGGTACTTGCATAAAAAGTGTGACATAGATCTATGAAACAGAATAGAGAAAGCAGAGATGACTCATATTGTCCTCTGATTTTCAATAAACCAAACAAAGCATACACTAGAGGGGAAAAATCCCTATTTAGCAAATAGTTCTGGGAGAACAACCAGCTACATGTAAAAGTCTAAAACAGGACTAGTACCTCTCACCACTAACAAAAATTAACTCACATTGGATAAAAGAGGTAAATCTAAGGTACAAAATGATAAAACCTCTAGAAGAAATTGTGGGAAATAGTCTTAACCATATCAGCTAACAATGTTTTTAAGTATCTAGTCCTCAATGATGAAAAATTCTATCCCTAAATTTTGGTGTATTTCTGCCTACACTGAATCTAGTCACACAATTGCTCCTATTACTTTTGAACAGAGCTAATGAAAAGGCATCAGCC
This sequence comes from Arctocebus calabarensis, assembly GCA_963573935.1. Taxonomy (NCBI): domain Eukaryota; kingdom Metazoa; phylum Chordata; class Mammalia; order Primates; family Lorisidae; genus Arctocebus; species Arctocebus calabarensis. Next base: position 33,373 of record CAUYON010203807.1, on the reverse strand, counting down.
CTTGTTTCAATCAGACCCAATCCGATGGGCTGCAACACTCAGCCCCTTTAGAGAAATTATCTCTAAGAAAGAAGAGCCTCGGTGTGTTAGACCTAGTAGATTTCTGTGAAAAACAGTACTTTCACCATTAAATGCCTCATCACTACATAGATTTCAAGAAACTATGGCTCAAATTATGTGCTCTGAAAAATAAGAAACCTGTACAGAAAAATAGAAAGTCTGCTGTAAGATAATGAACATTTCAAATGAAGTAAGCCCATGGAATAAGCCTGTTGGAGATAACTCTAACCAGCACACTTTACAATTAAACACATTTCTGCATATGTCATCCAATTTAACTAAATAAACAGAGATCCCATCTCATCCATAAGGCCATGGGATGCTGAATTATTGTGCATCTTTGACTGATTGAACTCAAATTTTATGCTTCTTATATCAACTGTAAGGAGGTTATTTTCTCTTGTCAAATGCCTCATTTCTGAGACAGGGGAAGAGATAAAAAGTTAAAGTTCTTTGGCTGGGGTGGTGGTGGGCACCTGTAATCTTAAGAGATTGAGTGAGGTGAGAGGATTATTCAAGACTCGTCCAGGCGACATAGCAAGAACCTGATTTTACAAAAAATAAAAATAAAAATAAAAAAAGCCAGGTTTGATCTTACTGCAAGCTTCAGTCTCATATCCAATGGCATCTGAATAGCTAAGCTTCCTCACAACCACAAAGAAACTTTTAGAACTATGTATGCACTGAAGGATAGACTCCAGGCTGTAGCATTGGCTCACTCTAGGAGGTGGGAGTGAATGGACACATGGGGATTAACTTTGCTTTTCTCCATTGTTTTCTGTTTTACTTCACTTTTTATAACAAGCATATGTTGGTATTTGGAAATTACCAAATAAAGATGAAGAAGCAGCAACAGAAGGAGAAGAAATATCTTCTACACCTGGCCTCTCTGTCTCCAATTTTGTTCTCCTCAAAACTATGCTTCATATGAATGATCTTTCTGAAATGCAAATCTCACAGTTCTGCCTTTCTCCTTAAAGCTTACATTCCCTTGACTGAAGGATAAAATCGAGAATCCCTACTGTGGCATGTTTCTCCTTTGGTTCAGCCCAACTTGCCTGGTTTTGCCTCCCGTTTTGCCTTGGTTTTGATATGATAGTGCTACCAACTTATGGAATTGCCTGCCCACACCACATTGTGTTTCCCTCCATGCCTTTGACCATGGTGGCCAGGGGGTGGGGGTGGGGAATGCCAGAAGCCTAAAGGGCTCCACTTAGTCATCTCTCTTGGACATCTAGTAACCTCTGGCAACCCCTGGTTCTTTCCTCTTCTTCGAAACTTCTCTCTGACATTATCAGTCCTCCCCAACCACCCATTTGTTTCTTTCTGTGGTACTCAGCACCCTTAACATACAATATGTTGCTTATTTTTTCATTTCTCTTTCTCCCTCCACTAGAATACCAGCTCTAGTGACTGCCCATAAGATGCACTTAATAAATACAGGTTGAATGTAGGACCGGGTCAAATACAATACAATGTATATAACATTTGAGTATCAAAAAGAATTCCTGATCTTTCATAAATATAATTTGTTACAATTAACTGTAATATTACTATAATTTTTATTACATAATCAAAGTCTTTCAACATATCCATCTGGAGCTCTTTTAAATTTTGTTTTTATGTCCTTTATAACACTGCCTTTGTTACCCTTGAAAGCATTCCTGATGAATGGCAAAAAACAAAATGTCCAGGGCCATTCTAATTTTCTCCTTATGTAAGGCATGGTATTAGACATATGTAAAACCAAAAAGTTCTAATTTCCCATAATGACGAATAGTATGAGAGACCAAAATCTTGATCCCAAAGTTGTCCTTAAATTTGCCAACAGTTAATATTCTAGTATTCCTGCTACTTCTACTAAATTAAGCTTAATGACACTAAAGCGGTAAACTTAAAGTAAAAGATCATTTTTAGATCATGATGTCACTCTGGTGTTTTTCATTTAACTAATTAGATTGCCATGTCCTACTTTTCTTCATATGTGATTTTACTGTCCACATAGGACTTTTCTCACTGTAACCATTTTTGTATCTCTATCATCTAGTCCAGTCCAATAGTAAATGCTCAGTAAATGTTTGATAAGTAAACTGATTTTTGAATAGACTAGTAAGGTAAGTTGGGGATTTTTAAGGACCAATGTGATATAGACCAAGTATTTACATTCATATCATCTGTCACTAACATAAGTAAGCCTCTTGGACTAGTTTGGAAGTCCTTATCGGAAATCAAGTTCAAAAGACCAAGTGTGCCCTGCCATTTCTTCTTATCTGCTAGGCTACAACATGCGCTATTTTCCCCTCACAATAGAAATGGGATCTCTAACAGAATAGATTATATGTGGTGCAAATTATCCACTTGTATTAAAATTTCACTCAATACCTCGTCTTTCTCCAAGGAATTCAAAGTACTTTAAACAGATTAAGATTGGTGACAAGTCACTTGTGAAGTAAATAATAATGCTTTGAAATAACATAGCACTTATCATCAGTGGAGCCCAAAGCACTTCAAATGATTTATCTCATTTATCCCCACAATGCTTCTGTGAGAAAAAGAAGATATTATTTCCACTCTGCAGATAAGAAATTGTCACAAATTGGTCATGAAGTGAGTCAGAGGCAATGATGGATGATAAGTGAAAGTATCCTGCGTGGGGATCAGATTCTCTTCTCTGACCAGCACACTGTTGGTAGGACTGCTCTTTTCCACATGATGAGTTTCAGGAGAATAGTCCTCCCAGAAAACTATAAACATAGTCTTACCAATGACTTACTCATCCATTTATCATTAATCTATGGTGGTGACAATGGATCCTCCTGACCAGTGATTGGATGAATCTTGCAGATTCTTGGCACAAATGTCAAGGGAGTTGTTAAGCTAATGTGCAGGTGGCAGTGTTTGGCAATTTCATCAATAGTAACTTTCTAGATTTTTATTCTTTTTCTTCCTTCATTACTGAAGCTTAGAGAGTCTCATGCAGGTTGTCTTCTAAGGATTTATAAGCATTTCTTCCTGGTATCTACAAAATGTCACATAACACTTTAAAAGAATGAACAATGCACACAGACAATCCTTAAAACTTGTGTGCATCTCTGGGAATAGTTTGTTTTTATATTTTCTTCACTTAGATTTTCTTGCAAGACTCTGATAAGACTTTCACACCTGTGTATTTGAGATAACTAAAGCTAGCACACTAACTCTCCAGATAGTGAGGACCTTCTGCAGCAGCACAAAGAGAACCTTATCCCAGCTAGCAGTTCAAGGGGTTTTGATCCTTGCCCTTAAGTGCTTCCAAGTACATCATTAACTTTTCTAACTACCCTTGGAATTTAAGCAGACGAAAATGGGAAGGATTTATTTCAATATCTACAGGAAGTGTTTATTTTGTACTTTAACACAGAATGGGCCTTTTTCTATCCCAGTTAAGCTACTAGGATCACTGTGGAAAAGATGGAAGGTTTAACCTGGAAACAATTGATCCAGGTTATTTTTAAAATGTCTTCTCCAAAGCATTCCAAGTGGGGTCAAAAAAGAAGAATCGTGATCTCGCTAGAGAGTCTTTAGGTGTATTTGTCAAGGTTCTTCAGAGAAATAGAACTAAAAGGAGGGGGAGAGAGAGACTACATAGAAATATATTATTCTCTTTCTCTCTCTCTATCTGGTATTGATCTTGCTTCTCAATCAGTTCTATAGACAGATAGATATAGTGAGATATCTCTTCTCTGTATCTGTATCTATATCTATATTTACCTATCTTCCTCTCTCTCTTTCTACACACAAACATATGCACACACACAAGGTTTAACAATCAAGTTCACGAACTTGCCACTGTGCACTTATATTGACAGCAGTGTACAAACAGCTCAGTGAGGGTTCATAATCTTGGTATATCAGTATTTCACAGCTGTGTGTATGTTGACATGTGGCAGTGCCATGCTGAATATGGCAGTGCCATAATGGCATTCATTATTGGAAACAACTAACCAAGTTTACTAATTGAAAGTGATGAAAAGGCTTCAGGAAAAAGTTAAATGAAAATGTCCTTAACATCACAAACAACTCATGGTTCTTGCATCATGACAATGCACCAGCTCACATGGTGCTGTCTGTGAGGAAATTTTTCGCCAGGAAACAATAACTTTATTGGAACACCCTCCCTACTCAGCTGATCTGGCCCCCAATGACTATTTTCTTTCCCTGAAGATTAAAGAAATGTTAAGAGGAAAACATTTGATGATATTTAGGACATCAAGTGTAATATGATTGACAGTTCCGATTGTCATTCTAGAAAATCAGTTCCAAACTTGCTTTGAAGGGTGAACTAGGCACTGGCATCACTGCAAAGCTTCCCAGGGGAGTACTTCAAAGGTGACCACAGTGATATTCAGCAATGAGGTGTGCAGCAATTTCTGTAGGATAAGTTTGTAAGCTTCATTGTCTGACCTCATGTGTGTATACACACACGTATATATGTGTGCATACATAAATATTACACACAGAGAGAGACACATATATATTTAGGAATTAGCACATACAGTTATTGGGCATGGCAGCTTTAAAACACATAGTCTAGCAGACTGGATATTATGGCAGATTCGAGTTCAAAGGCAATCTGGAGGCAGAATGTCTTACCTTTAGAGATCTCTGTCTTTTCTCTTAAAGCCTTCAACTGATTGAACAAAGCACATTATAGAGGGAAATCTACTTTATTCTAAGTCCTTGAGATATTATTAGTAATCCTAGCTAAAAAAAGTATCCTTCACAGAAACCTATCAACTGGTTAGCAAACATCTGGATACTATAGGCCAGCCAAGTTAACACACAAAACTGACCATCATGTTATGTATATTTCACTAAAACATGTCAAATTTTGGATATTTGGCTATTTTTGAGGGGCAACAGGCCAGAGTTTTCATGACATTCTCAAAAAGGATTCTTTCCCCAAACATATTAACAAACATGGCATAAAAAGAAAATGTAAAAGAACATTGCAATAAAGTTCCATTTGTTGAGTGCCTACTATGATGTGTATTTTCCAATTTAATTTGCACAGCAGCCCTATTTATTATCAGCAGCTAGTAAGTGGCAATCAGGATTCAGATCTGATGCTAGAGTCTCCATCACCCTCACACTACCTCCTGTCCCTGTGAGCAAGGATATCATTGTCTGGCATGGAGAGTCAGTTCGATTCCCTTCCTATTTTACATCTCTTTAATCACCTATAAAATAAATGTTCAGCACATTTTATCTGAGCCTAATGTTCAAACTTTAATTTCAAAGACGATTTTCCCATAGTTAATGACACAAATATTTTATCAAAAGATCCTTGAATTGAAGTAAAAATAATAACTTAAACTGCACAAATGCTGAAATGTTGTGTCATCATCAGTAATGACGAGGCTATTACCACCAGGTGGAGGCAGCTCTGCCCTATAGCTGCCAACGCAGTTCACAAACTTCTCCTAGCTGCAGATTTTTGTACCTGTAGGATCTAAACTCAATGAGAGGATGCTCTTGTGGAATTGGAAGTAGTCTCATTTTTGTTTTCCTAGAGAAGGCTGTTATTGATGGAACCCTCCAGGAAATAAAGTGTGGGACAGACAGTGCCTTCTCCTCTGGGACACAGAATTTTCCTTGAAGATGATGTTAAGGAAACCTAATCGATATTTTACCTGTGCTCCACAGTCAGTCTCAAAATTATTGCCACACCTTTGGATGATTAGCTTCATCTAGTAACTGGGCAAGGCACTACCTGTGAGGGTGTTCGGAAAGCCTCCAGTGGACTCCAGGAAAACTAATTGCCTCACTTGCGGATAAAGTCCCCCAAATACCACTGTTTCTCCATGCTTAAGCAGTTATTGTTACACAAACAAAAATGCAAATATTCCCAGAAAGAATACTGAGATACAGTAAATGAAATAATGTTTTTCTACCTAATTTCCATTGTGATAGTGAGGACTTAGAACAATGAGTTTAGATATTTGAGGAGAGACAGCGAAGAGAAAAGAGAAAAAGAGGATGTGTAAGGGGAGGAGAGTTACAGAAATGGGAAAAAAAGTTAAAATTGGATTTCCTAACTTCTGATAGAATACCTGTCAGCTTTCGTCCCTAAATTTAGGACCTCTTTTGATAAGTAAAACCAATGAAGTGAACTAAACCCTACTGCTACTAATTCCCTGCATTATACTGATACCACACGAACATCTTTCTTTGAGACTGTTCTATAAGTTTCAGCTAGGGACGTAATTAATTCATTTCCTCATCCTATGCAGTCAGATTTCCCTTCAGTTTTAAAATATTCTAATTGGAAACCACCTAGTTAATGCTCACCTTTTACATCACTAGCTTTTCTGTAAGGGTGTTTATTGGTGGTCATTTTTGCCTTCTTTGTGGGAATGTAAATGTTCATAGATTTGATTTATTCATTCTCATCTTTTGTACAAATTGTGTTTGTAGGTGGTGGTGACAGTGTTTGTTATACAAAACGCTTATGTCCAAGAAACTCTTTCCTTGATTATCAAATGAATATGCAAGAAAATCCTTAGTAGTTCTAAATCTAGTTGTCTTTAATCTGGCCAACTTTCCCACCTAAGAGCCAGTTGAAGGTACAAGTTATCCTAATTTTGTAAATTCTGTGAAAGGAAGAGGGTGCTTTTAAGGAAAAATAATAAATGATTAGAAGTTTAGTCTGAGTTATTACTTTTCCTGTAACTTCCCAACCCTGTGCCTATGCTAATGTTTGTCCCTTCACCCAAAATGGCTTTAACTTTATTCTTTCTTCAAAGTCCTACTCGAAATTGCATCTCCTATGAAGATTTCTCTGGTTACAAATATTCTCTCTCTGGGTTCTCATTTGAATTTAGCTATATTTGCTTAAAAGATAGCACTTTCTACACTTTGCCTAAAAAGTAATTATGCTCTGTCTTATAACCCAACAACTGAAAATGCTTGTAGGGATTGTTGCGTGTGTGTGTTCATGTGGCAGTGCCTACGCAAGGTACCATGCACATAGTAGGAGCTCAATAAATTACTCTTGAGTAAATTAATTAAAATAAATATAAATTAAACTATACAGGTCGAGTGACACCCTATGGTATCAAGCAAGATTAACTGATTCTTTTTACCATATTTCGTAATCTAATGTGAAAATATTTTTTTGATCTCTGACCAATTATTTCTAAAACCCAGAGAAGGAACCTTCCTGATTTTAGTTGAAATTAAAATGAAAGCTTGATATGTTGTCAATATATACAGACAAACTGTATGATTTTTGCAGTCTCTGGGTTTTTGCTCTTCAAGTAGCGTGATGCTATGTGAAGTGCAAGGCGAGAAAGGGTTATGAATAACATGATGAAAATTATAACTTAGCATAGAACTTTAATAAAACTAAAAAGCAAAATCTCAAGAAGAAAATATTAAATTTTGTCTATGAACCAGGAAAATAATCCAGACCTTGTTACCAAAAATAAATCTTGCTTTGACTGAGCCATCAAAAGTTTTTGTATCTGGAGCTGGCAGAAAAAAGTGCTAGGACATAAACTCTTCTTGTGATTTAAGATATGTCAAAAGATGTAGTTACCTTCAAAAGAAATAAAGGCTCCCATCACCAATATTTGCTGAAACCAGCTTATAATTACTTGTGGGGTTTGGGGGGCTGCTAAAGACTACACCTGCCTTCCCAACTACCGCCTTCCACTTTTCACTGTAGAGAGGCTGGGACCCCATCATGCCGTGAAATCCCTAAAGCAGTTTCTCTTTCACCTCCCAGTTGATTCTGATCCTAATTCTCAGCTTGTTTTCTGCCTGTCAGAAGCAAACTTCCATGAGTTTGCCATGGATTCTTCTTCATTTCCTTTCCAAGTTTTGGTTACCACCCTAAGTATTGTAAGCTTAGCCTAAGCAGTGTCATAGGAAAGTCTGGGTTTTGATTCAGATCAAGCCTAATGTATCTATGACAGGCAATTTTGAGCTAATGCTACCCATCAGAGGAAGGCTGCACCCTAGCAGCGTCATTGATACTGTTTGGTTAATGGCATAACTTGGTCCACTCAACTCAAATTGCATCATTTATACTAATTCACTACAGTTCTGTGGCCCCACTTTAAAGGCACCTTCTGCCTCCCCTACAGGGAGTCTGCTACTCGGTCAGAGACCATGATGTAATCACATCCGCTTATCTTCTGTGAAGTATTTAAGGTGACCTTGCTATCATGTTCCAATAAATTATCTATCCTTCTAATGGCCAAAACTTGTCCAGACAAACTTAAGCAGCAATAAATTTCATAAATTATTACAGGTCAGAATGCACTCCTAAGTGACTCCAGTCAGTGGCAGCCCATGGAAAAGCCTATAAAACTCTACCTCCCTCTGTCCAGCCAGGGCAGATTGGTTGATGTAAAGTCGAGTTATCAAGTCTTACTTTAAATACACTGCAAAACATTCATGCCACACATACATTCTTAGAGGAAAATATTTCATTCTTTTCAATACAGAGGACAACATTAAAGGACTTACAACTTCACGAGATAGCCAACTAGTGTAACTTTGCACCTAAGACAGCTTCATATTAAATTTCCTTTTAGGTTTAAGTGTTTGCTCTTTGTCAACAATCTTTGCTAATATACCCAAGAGAGGGAAAACAGAGAATCAAGACCACTTTGGCCTCTATGCATGACCCCTCCGAATTTAATTTTATGAATCACGTCAATGTTTTCTGGTAAGAGCAAATTTGTTAGCTATCAAGTGTTCTCAAAGCCAGTACATCGTGTAAAACAGAGGGCAGATGATAGTTCCATTACCTGGTTATTCATACCACTCAGCCTTTCGTGTTCCAGTCGCATGAAATGCAAAGTTGTTATTAAGGAACAATACGTAGCATATGGAGTTTGATGTAGCTTAGGACCTACCAGAGGGTATAACAAACACACTGGAGGCCTGAGAAGTGGCTTCCTTACTTTGACTGATGCCTTCATGGAAATGATTCTGAAAAAAACTAGTGAGCTTTTAAAGACTCCCTCTTTCAAGAAAGAGAACACTCCAGTTCCAGGGAAATGGTGACAGAATAATACGCAGAGAAGTACATGGCTGTCACAATCAGCACTTGCCTCAATGATTTCTAGATTGTTAATAGCTACCTTCTGCTGCATAGCCTTGAGATTCCTATATGCCATCATGCACCAGCAGATATTGACCCGACAGTGTGGGCTGCTGCACTGGACAGTGGGGGTTCCCCAGATACAAGGCCTGGAGAAAAGAAAGGATGTGAGCGTCTTTCTCAATTAGTAATCAGAGAGAGGCATTATTAGGATTTTAGTGTTAAACACGTTTTCCATCTTAAATGAAGCAGACAAAAAAATTAAAATGAAATGAGGGTGGAGGGGGAGCCAAGAACTTGTTTTTATTCCATTTGTATGCTCCACACAACACAGAAAATGGCTTCTTTAAAATCATATTCTTTTCATAAGATCCATCCCAGGGTCCTACAGACCTGTCACAAACAGGCCCTGCTGTCCCTTTCAACCTCATCCCCTGGCCCTTCCTTAGTTTTATTCATTCCCTCAACATTCAGCAGCTCTCCATCTCCGTCCTCCACTGCCGCGTGTTTCCAGGCTCCTCTGCTGTCCAGCACACTGTGGCCGCTCCCTGGAGGAGTGCTCATGCACCACGTTCTGTGCCTGGAAACTCCCTCTGCTCTTAAGCCCCGCTGCAAATACCCCTTTCCTTGAGAGTGCACTCCTGACTTCCGAGACGTCTCAGGCACACTCCAAAACACTTTGCACTCACTTCTCTTCCAGCCATTCCATTCGACTGGGATCCTGTGTGAAAGGATCTGTCCCTTCTATTGGCTCAGGAATTTCTCAAGGACAGGATCATTATATACAGATGCATAGCGAGATTCCTGGCGCAGAGTTGGTGCTCGCTCCATGAAGAGAGAGTGAACTAGCAAAAGTCAGGGACTTAGCCCACTGCCCTCTACTCTGACCACTGCTTGTATGGAATTTCTGTGCACTGACTCCTCTACCCTAGACCAGCTTCAGGAAACATCCTGGGTAAAAATAACCTACCGCTTTGCTACAGCAAATGGAGTGGAAATGCATGACCATTGGAGCCAGGTCTTCTTCCTATCTCTAAAATACTCATTACATACATTTTTTTCCCTTTCTTCATAAACAAGTGCTCACACTATTGATGTAGGTGCCAATTATTTTCCTTTTATGTTTTTTGCAATGCTCTTGACCCTCTCTCATCTTCATACTTATGTAGAAATATTCCAGATCTGGTTAAAAGAAACTATTCACAAGCTCAGAGTACACACTAGAGTAAGCTGCATATTAGTGGGGATAAAAAAAAATTACATTAAACATTCTCACTTTAAATTCATGACCATCAACACCAAGCGAGCTATTAGTGCTACCTGGCAGTCCTACTATTACTTTACCCAGTGTTTTTTGTTTTTTTTCTTTTCTGCTAAGTAAACAGCAACTCCATTTTCTAGTCACTCAGGCGCACACCTCAGTGTCATCCTCAACTCACCCCTTTCTTCCCTGTACTCTAGTCAATCCATTGGCAAATCCTGTCAGCTCTGCCTTTCATGTGTATCCCGATTCCAGACACTTCCCCACCACCTTCATCCGGCTTGAGGCACCATCATCTCTTGTCTGGATTATTGCAACAGTCTCCTTCCTGGATTCCTTGCTCCCCATAATCTTCCTACAAATTATCCTTAAAATGCCAAGAGCATGAACCTGTTACAACCAAGTGAGCATCAGAGGCAGATTTATTGTGGAACTAATGAAACTTAAGCTTTCCAGTGCCTCTCCTGGCGCAGGAATGATTACACATGCATTTTCCATACATTTCCCTGATTTTTTTGAATTTAAGATTCTTTAAGTATTCTTTTTAAACAATGAGTCCTCAAGTTGATATAACTGGAAATCAAGGCCCCCAGAAAAAGTGAATCCAGTCTTATCATTCTGTTTGTCAGATAAAATTCCAAATCTTCTAATCTTCGAATGGCTTCCTTTCTCACTCAGAGGGAGAAATGTCATTTCACAAGGGCAAAATATCACTCACTACCTTCAACTCATTTCCCACCAATGGTCCCTGCCACACAGGCCCCTTGCTAGTTGTGAACCTACGAAGTGCTCCTCAGCAAGGCCTCGACACCTGCCACTGCCTCTGCCTGGAAAGCTCCTTTTCTAAGGAAGCCCCAGGGAGTCGAGGTTTCTCCCTCCCCAAGGGTCACATTTATAAAAACAGACAACTTCCCTGTCCAAGCTACTTTTTAGTTCTATTCCACCCATCCTTGAGCCTTTATCTTCCTTTTAATTTCTAAATTGTGTCTTCAAAGCACCTCCCACCTCCCACTTTGTTTGTCTCTCCCACTAGAATTTTGGTTACACATTCTCATTATTAGCCTATAAGCCCCATGAGGGCAAAAATAAGATAGACAAATAGAGAAAACAGAGAGAGAGAGATGATAATGATAGATAGATAGATAGATAGATAGATAGATAGATAGATAGACAGACAGACAGACACAAAAGTATGTGTATATGTGTATATATACCTAGGCACACTTACATATTCCAGTAAACATCTCTGTTCTATATTGCCTATAATACCATTCAGCAGAGAGCTGAAATCAGTTGTTGAAAGACGGTTAAGTAAACACTGGAAGATTCATCTTTCGATTCATCCATTCAATAGTTACTGAGTGCTCAGACACTAGGAAAAAACCAGAGAACCAACCGCCAAGGCCACCTCTGTGCTACATGCTTTCTTATGGACAGAATGTTACTGTAACTTTTCTGTCAGTAACAATACACCCAGGGAGACCTGAGGTCTTAAATGTCTCTAAATTATTTTGATAATAAAATAATATTTTTTCATATTTGATAATTTTCATTTGCACAAAAACCCAAGTAGAATAGTTAATTTGTACTTTTTTTTTTTTTTTTTGCTCTTTAAGGAAGAAGACTTTTATGTTAGCTAAGTTCCTATGGTCTGCTTACAGAACACACGGTGAATTCTTATAATTCACTAAGAAAAGAAGTGACCTAATGAAAAATGGACAAATTATTTGAGCAATCTACCAAAGAATATGTGTGAAGAGCCCATGAGTGCATGCTAAGATGCTCAATAGCTGCCATCTTAAAAAATGCAAATTAAAACTGCATCCCTTAGAATGACTGCTTGAAAAAAAATGGATAAAACCCAATGTTGGTGAAGATAGAGAACAACTGCGACAGTCGCTGATTGCTGTTAGGTATGTAGTGGCATTACTCCATTTTGGAAAACAGTTCTGCAGTCTCTTACAAAGTTAAAAATGCAGCAGTCATATGACCCAGCAGTTCTACCCTTAGGTGTTTACCCAAGAGAAGTGCAAACATGTTCACAGAAAGATTTGTACACGAATGTTCATAGGTGCTTTATTATTTATTTTATTTTTTATTAAATCATAGCTGCATACATTAGTGCAATCAAGGGGTACAATGTGCTGGTTTCATATACAATCTAAAATGTTTTCATCAAACTGCTTAACATACCCTTCATGGCATTTTCTTAGTTATTCTATGAAGACATTTGTATTCTGCATTTAGTAAGTTTTGCCTGTACCCTTCTAAGATGCCATAGGTGCTTTATCTTCAATAGCATAAACATTGGAAACACTCACATATCCATTAATTGAACAGATAAACAAATGGTGGTACATCTGCACAATGCACTGACACCCAGCAGTTAAAAAAAGGAACAACTAATATGCACAATAGCACATGGAGCTCAGACACACACACACACTAACATATCATATGATTCTATTAATGCAAAATTTTAGGAAGCACTAATTTAAATGGACTCATAGATGACTGGCTGCCTGTATCAGGTGTAGGGAACAGCACCTGGGTAGAGGCATAACTGAGTATTTGGAGGAAATGGAAATTTTCTTTTTCTTGATTGTGGTGACACATACATGGGAGTGTATTTTTGTCAAAATTCATCAAATTGCAAAATTATGAGTACATTTTAATTTATTGTTGTAAAATAGTACCTCAATAAAGTTGATTAGAAGGAAATAGTTTGTGAATGGGCTAAGTGGGCCTCTTCCTTAGGTACCAAAAGCAATTTTTTAATTTGTAGAATGAAGAATCCTCCTATAGCTTAAGAATTTTCTTCTAATGCTACTGACATGTTCCTCCTGGTAGCACAGAAAATAGCCAACCACCCAGTACTGCCTTCATCATTCTACAATTATTGGGAAATGATAATTTTCTGCAATTTGGAATTTTCTAGGTTTAAAAAATACATATATCACCATCCAACATTCAAGTCATCTGGATCTGTGAGATTTCATTATGTAGAAAAGTAACAGTAGATATTTGAATATAATAAAATGCATGTAATGGTGTTTTAAAGTAGAGGTTAGTGTAAATGCAGGGTGTAATTTTAGATTCAAGGAAAGTGCTTAAGAAATCCTCGCTTCATGGAATCGGATGGTTTGCATAAGACGCATGTTTGGATTAATCACAAAGTTGAAATTAATCACATTCCCTTAGAGAGCAGTTAATATTTGGTCCAAAATCCGAAGATTTTGAAAGAATTGCCCCTGCCTTTTGAAAGAATTGAAAAGGCATTTGGCAAAGGGAGAAAAATCTGGCAAATGAAACTTGGAGATGGGAAAGGTTTGAGATACAATATCTTAGGGAAATATTATAGGATCTGGAGGTTAAATAGATGTAAGTGGTGATAGATAAAATGATAGAAAAGTGAGGTGAGATAATTCAGCTGTATTTTTATACAGTGAGATGGGGAATGCCTTTTGAGCCATATTATTTTAAAATTTGAAACAATAGGGCTGGGCACGGTGGCTCACACCTGTAATCCTACAACTTTGGGAGCTCAAGGAGGGTGGATTGCCTGAGCTCACAGGTTCAAGACCAGCTTGTGCCAGAGAAAGACTCTGCCTCTAAGAATGGCCCGGGCATTGTGGTGGGTGCCTGTAGTCTCAGGTACTTGGGAGGCTGAGGCAAGACAATCACTTGAGCCCAAGAGTTTGAGGTTGCCTTGCGCTATGATGCCATGGCACTATGACCTCATACGGCGTCACTATGTCTACAGAGGGTGACAAGGTGAGACTCTGTCTCAAAAACAAAAAAAATTTTTGAAACAATTTTTAGGAATATCTGATCCAATTCCCTATGCCACGTGATAAAAGAAGGAAAGGAACATGTCAAATAGCTGACTTTTGGTTTCGCTAATGAGTGGCAGAATCTAGACTAGGAATCCCAGTTTTCTGATGCCTCATTCAATGATTATGCTACATTGTTATGCCGGCCTTTAAATATATTCTTAAAAGAAAGTGATAAGTATCACTGTCTAAACCGTTGAAGCCATAAATGGGTATTTTTGGAAGTCATGTATTAGGGGATGATGACAGAAATTATCAGGAAAACCATCTTTCATTGGCTATAAAGAGATTCTTCTTTATGATTATCAAGTGAGAATCACTAAAGAAATTTCTCCATTCAAGCTAATATTTAAAAACAGTATGAATCTATTTCATATGCTAGAAAACAACATTTTATGTCACAATATGACACATAAAACTACAACTTGAAGCATCAAAATTTATTATTTTACACCCAAGCTACAGTCCTTTAAAAGCAGGTAGTATGAATTATTAAAGGGTAATTTCGATCTGAGAAAAATCCCCCAGCATCATTTGCCTTTGGGAATGCAGAAAGCTTGTCTTACAATTCACTTTTAGGTCCATAGGTTTGTTTTTTGACTTCCAGTGTAAAACTCTTTTGTGTCAATCTGCTTTTACAATTGAGCAATTTAGGAATATATCCTGAAACCTAGCTGCTGAGGAGTGTTTTTCCTAGAGCTTGAAAGTTACTGTTTCATTCAGTCAATCCTTGCTAAAAATTAATAGCAACAGAATAAAATGAGGGGAGGCTTTAACTAATACTCCATTTGAAACACACAATATGGAACAAACCGTGTATGAATTTGAGTGATTTCCTGTTATTTTAAATCACTCTATTCCATCAATTTTATGTCATTTTTCTTTCTTTTTAAAAGTGATAATACTGTAACTACTGTCTACTTATGTCATTAATAAGTGCACCACTCCTGTGTTTTTTTCTAAAAAGTAAGAAATGGTGAAGTGAGAACAATTTTGATGGAACACAGTGGCACAGGAAAACCAATTGAATCCTTTCTCCATGCTAGTGCTTAACTGGAGGAGGGGAATCATTTTGATAAGGAGACATGAAGAGAATAGTTAGGCTGCAGTGTTTCTGTCCCAGAGAATAGTGATAAGATTTGAAGAGTATGAGGCCAAAACACACAAGTACATGTTTACAGTAAGAGGATCTGGAGCCTCCAACAGCAGGGCAACAAATAGGTGAAAATTTGGGTTCTTACAAGGCATGTGCAGTATACAATGTTTTGCTTTTCAGAAAACAACTTTTCCATTTTTGCCTGTCTGAAACTGTTTAGAATTCCAGTGTTCTTTCCAAATGTTAATGAAACACTGAATTTTAGTGACTGTTTCTAAATAGCAATATTCTGGCTTGACTTGTCTATTCTTCCCCTCAAAAATAAATGAAAAAACTGAGACACACACTTACAAGATTTATTTATTTTTAGTTTTATCAACACTTTGGTTTCTTTCCGTATAATTTCATAGGATCTGAGTCACTGAAAGAGTCATCACAAAAGAAGTTAATTTGGGATCATAACACATCAACATGATTCACTGGATAATTTTTTTTAAATTGACCATAATTACCAAAAGTGTTATTCAATCTTGTAAAGTTTAGAAACATTTTAAGCTGTCTATTAATATTCCCAAGTGAGATCTGGGAGTAGTTACCGTAGATGTGTAACATTTTGGGAGAAGAGAAACCAGATATAATGGCCATTTCTTTTTTGAATTTCAGAATATTATGGGTGTACACACCTTTTGGTTACATAGTTTGCTTTTGCACACTTTAAGTCAAAGTTGTAAAAGTGTCCTTCACTCAGAAAGGATGTGGTATACCCATTAGGTATAAATGTACCCACCCACTCGTTCCCTCTCCCACTTACTTGAATTCCGTTGAGTTTTGCTTCCTTACATGTACACAAGAGTTGATCAACTAGTTCCAATTTCTTGTTGAATATATGTGGTGTTTGGTTTTCCATTTTGCCATATTTCACTTAGAAGAATGGTCTTTGGCTGGACTATGTTCTTCAGCTAAGTTCAGATTTTGTGCATTGTTTTGGCATTTGGATAACCTGGTTTTCTAGCTACTGTTGCAAGATGTGGTCAGAACTATTTATAAAATGATTTTATCTCCTTTGCATTCAATTATGTCAACAAATAAAAATGATAATAGTTACTAAGCATTTATTATTTTTCAGTTATCTTTCTGGGGATGATCAATTCCAAAATGTCATAATTCATGACCTTCAGGGTACTTATGCAAGACCTATGCATAGAAACCCTTGACCCCAAGTGCCATGTTCCTTACAGAGTACCTGGGTATTATATGTAACATTTAGATGACTGGATTTTTTCCCCTCTGTGCCAGGAAAACAAAATGGAGGGAAAAGGAATTCCAGCCTCTCATTCCCTAGCACTGAAATGATATCACAATCACACTCCGGGTTTTAAATTTTACCTGGGAGGAATCTGCTCTCTTCCTCTTTGGTTGTGGGGTAAAGTCTAGTAGAATACCACCCAAGGGAAGACAATCTAAATGAAATGGATAGGATCTTCAAAGGAAAATTTAAAGCACACTTAAGGTCACAAACAAAGGTTCAGAGAAGCAAAACAATATCTTAAAGGGTAAATTTGACTACAAGGTTAGAAGCTGCGGGAATAGAGAAGTGTTACCCAGTGGTTTTAGAGATATAGTTCAGAACCAAAACCAACTCCAATTCACCAGCATTGAGGGTCCACCTGGAGAAAGAGCAAGGGAGTGGCTTCTAGCACCTTTAAAATCAGACTCCCTTCCCAATACTAGTTCTGCATCCTAGTTGTCAAATTAACCTCAAGGACTTTAAGACTGCATATGTATATCATATCTGACAAAAAAGCTGAAAATTATAAATCAATAGACATCAGTATATTAGCGAATTCATGAAGCCATGTAAAAACGAAATCATGAGTCTATAAAACATGACATGGAAAACTGCACATGGAAAACTTCATGTACAATAGACAGCAGCAAACGTTATATGAATGGGTATGTCTCAATGTATAGTTTAGAAATTAATCACAATATTATAGGATAAAACTGAACATGAAAGACTTTAGAATGAGGATCGCTAAATATATTTTGACAGACCAGGCAATAATAAATTCAAATATATATGTATTATGCCAAATAAATTTCAGTCTGACAGTTATGATTTAAAATAAACTAAGATTATTAACACAGAACTGTTGCTGGAAAAGAATAAACAACATATAGTAATATTTATTTTTTTGGATACAGAGTCTCACTTTCTCACTCTTGGTAAAACACTGTAGCATCATAGTTCACAGCAACCTCTAGCTCCTGAGCTCAAGTGATTCTCTTGCCTCAGGCTCCCAAGTAGCTGGGACTATAGGTGCCCACCACAATGCCTGGCCATTTTTTTGTTTGCAGTTTGGCAGGGGCCAGGTTTGAACCTGCCATCCTTGGTATATGGGTCCAACACCCCACTCACTGAGCCACAGATGCTGCCCTATCTAAAAGTAGTTATTAAGTTAAATATGGAACAATTAACATGTTAAGTCTGCATCAATATGTAGTTATTAAATTAAAAATGTCAATCAAGAGCATTTTCATTAACATAATTTGGGGATTATAGTCCCATATGAGAAATTAAAATCAAGCATAAGAAAATATCAGAATATTAATAGATCTCTAAGTTGAATATGCCCCATAGAAATAAAAGGACATAATGGAGAAGAATACCTTTCCTTAGAATATAGATAAGTGATATGAAAGATCATTTTTTTCCAGAAGAGAAACAGAAATATAGAGATAAATGTATAAGATGAGAAGTGAAACCATTCTACAACAAAACAGTTGTTTTCTTACTCATTTTCAGACAAATTCAAGGGAAAACCAAGTGCATTATGACATTAATTATAATACAGTATATATAGCAAATACATTAATTGTCAAGTATCTTGCATCATATAGTCAAAAAACATGGAAAGTATTCATAAATAAATACCATTTCCAGTTTGGGGTTTTTAATACAAGTACTTGATTTCAACTTTCTGCTCCCTTATATCTCCATCTCCAACTAACTCAGGTAACACCTATTTGTCTTTTCTTTTAATTTTAGAGATAAACATTTTATAATGAGTTAAACAAATCAATGCATTCCAGTTCTCCACCTACCCCCAATTACGGGTGACTTTGGGAAGGTCATCATAGCTCATGGCAATTTAGTTTTTCCTACCCTCTCAATGGGGAAAGGGGAATAGAAAATTTCTAAACTCTAGAAAATCCATGATTTTTGTGTCACTTGCCAACTGTTTGATAACATACCATTTTGACCATTTTGAATTATTCAGTAGTCTTCTCAGCTAGATTCTACCTGCCCTAGATATACTTCCCATTACTTAGCACAGTACTGGGTGATAACTACCTATTTTAAAAACACTTTGTGATGGACTGAATATTAACTGGAAACTACAGGAGGCCAAGAGAAGACTTAATTCACTTACTTGAATATTCTCTAGTCTAGAAGTATCCTCTATCGGCATCGTGAAATAGAATAGTTGAAGAGTGTGTTGAAAAGAAAGATTTTTCATTATCAATTTAAAATACACAATCTTCCAATTGTTATATTATCTATATCCTAGAAGATTTGTTCATGCATAATTTCTTTTATGCATCTGAAAGTAAAATGAGTTAATGTGTGACCTACCTACAGAAATAGCAGAAAGTCATTTTAAGACAGCCCAAGAAAAGTGGCAAATTTTGAAAACCACATTCCTACTTAGCTGGCATATATGTAACATTATGTCTTCTTGTTAATTCCAGCAATATTATTTATATATTAGGAGAGAAAAAGAGTATAATCTACAATTAGCTTCTTTATTGACCCTGGTAAGGGGATTCCATAATCTAAATTTTTGTTTTTTCATAAGATTCTTCTTTGAGGATGAGCTGTGCTGTGATCATGATATAGATAGAGAAAGCATCAGTTTGATCATGTGTCAATGAACTTCAGGTGTTGTAGCAATAGTTATAAGGAAAATATGCCAAAAGTACTGAGATGTTTAGTAGGATTACCAAAAACATATTATATTTTTAAAGTTTTCCCCCAATGCAGGAGGGGTTCTGTAGATTCACTAAGGAAAGAAAAGTGATAAAGGCAAAATATGACTGAGAAATAAGCTTTTATCAAATGGTCTTTTCCTTCTCATCCCATCCACCTTAACCACATCTCACTTGGGGTGTTAAAGCTATCTACAGAGGTTATATTTATTTCTGACGTTCAGTAAATAAGGTTATATATCCTGGAAAAAAATGCAGGTTATATTTATTTCTGATGTTCAGCAAATAAGGTTATGTATCCTGAAAAAAAAATGCAACGGACTATGTTATACTAAGTAGTAAAATAGCAAATTCACCTATTAACATGATTTATATGTGTGTAAATTAATAACACATGAGAAGTATGGGTTGCCAATAGAATTGCTTTACTGTCAAATTAGAAAGTTTGTTGAGGTCAGAAGAGGATATGCATGATAAAGGAATGAATAATTTCATATACAGTCATGCACTGTATATGACATTTTGGTAGGCAGAAGACCATGTTGACTACCATATTTTTACTGTACCTTTTCTATGTTTAGATGTGTTTATGTACACAAATACTAACTGCTGTGTTACAATCGCCTACGGTATTCAGCACAGTAACAGGCATGTTGTAGTCTATACACTCTAGTTTTGTGCAGGTACACTCTACAATGTTTGCAAACTACAAAATTCCCTAATGATGCATTTCTCAGAAAGCATCCCAACATTTCAGCAGTGCATAGCTACATTATGATGGCATAGGTTCACAATAAGAGTTTTCATGGGGTAGGGGACACTTTCGATGTGGGCAAAGTAAGATGTGTATTTTTCTTCATGGTCTACTTTCTCTTCTCAAAAGCAAAGATACTCGTCCCTTTCTGCAAGATGTCATGTCGATCCAACTACTTCATGCTTTTGGAATTATTGTGCTCCTAAATTCATATTCTTCTTCAAGGCATCCCTATTATTTTCCTTCTCATTACAAAATGCACAGACAACTTTCCTCTTGAGAAACTCTGTACTTAATCCTGAATCCAGAAGGCTTCTTAGTCATTTACCTCTTGTTCAGGAGTTATCAACCTTTACACAACTCAAGTCTACACTGGCTCCTTCCTCTCCACTCTATTGAAGTTGTATTCATACTTGTTATGTGCTCAGATTTTTTACCCTAATTTGAATGTTCAATTTTGTAGGAAGAAACTATATCATGTACTCTTCTGGTTTTGCCTAAATATTGTATGCAGAAAAGAGAGAGAAAAGAAGAAGAAATGAATGACTTAAATTTACCAGTGGCCTTTAAATGCCCAGTTGAAGCCACACAACTATTAGGAGAAGAAAACCAACATTCACTGCAATGAACTCTTCTCCGACTGGAGACATCTCCTCCTGTAAGCTTCCTTCTCAGATGGAAAGAAAATACACCTGTTCTGTCTTCTTTATGCACTTATTAGTGATTCCTAGGCAACCCAGCCAGGAAATCCAAGAGCAACAAGTGTGGACAGTGAGTTTTTGGTATCATGGAAAGCAGGGTGACACCACGAAAGAAACTCAGACTTCCTAGGCATCTGTCAAACAGTATTTATCAAATATGTAGTTGAGAAGTCCATAAGAGAAATACCAAGATATGGCCCTTGATCTTAAGTAGCTCACATATTCATAACAGAAGAAAATTAAAAATACAGAAATCATTTTAATGTGAAATTTCCAAATCTCTTCTAACAATAAGAATAATGTTAGATGCTATATCTAATTTATAGTATTGCCTTAAATACTATCATCCCTACCATCTAAAGACCCAATGGACCTGGAAATAATTGAAAATGTAAATTAACAAACTCTTCACATTTGTAAATAATTTGTGGCATCATGTCACATTTATAGAAAATTTACTGAATATGATAATTACAGATGGATGTGTAGATAGGCTAACACAGAAATTAAAGAGCAGGGCCTCGAAGACATACAACTCATGACCAAATCAGAGTTTACATAATTTGTTTGCTGGATTGTACTGATAATTGTAAAAAATATTTCCAGTTGAGTTAAAATGTACTTTTAAACCACAAAATGTCTTGAAATAATTTAGTTTTTTTTCGTATTCAGTGGTGAGCAGAGGCATACATTTAGTCATAGTGATTAAGGAGACAGATCTAAATGCTTCCAGAGACCTGACCACTCTTGAATTATATACCAGTGAGCAATTATTTCAAGTCCATTTTTATTCCGTTAATACACATTGGATTACAATGTACAAAACTTAATCTTTAGGAGTCTTCCTTTTGTTTAGCCTCCATTAAGGGTGTGTTTACTTTCTCTAACATCATTAGAAATGATGTACATGACCTTTTAACACTGGAAAGAATTTGAAATGTGAAATGAAATATAGAATCCCACATCCCAAAGTCAGAAGAGACCTTAGAAGTGTTCTAGTCTGTAATACAGGAGGCAGGGAATCTTTTTTATACATCCCTAATAAATTAGGCATAATAATGTCCTAATTAATCTGCCACTTCCACAATTTTCTACACATCAGGCAGAGAGATACTTTTAAGTTAAGTTAAACAAGTCATTTCTTGGCTCAAATTTCTTCCCTTCTCACACAGATAGTTGGAAGGTTCTACATAATCTTCCATGCTACCCGACCTGTCTTAAGCTCATCTGCTACCACCACTTTCCCTCTTGATGACTCACATTTAGTACTAGCCACTGGCCATTCCTCCAAACCACCAGGCACAAATAACTCATGGCCTTTGTATTTGCAGTTTCAGTAGCTTGCAATATTTACCTCCCAAATAACAGAAGACTGTCCCTCACTTTTTAAAGGATTCTGCCCAAATGTCACCATGCAAAAAATTTTTATTAAACTCTCCATGTATTAGCAGGCCCCCTAAATCACTATCACCTTCTGTTTCTTTACTTTTCTTTGTAGCATTTATCATAATACTGCATTATTTATTTATGTTTATATGCACACTTTTAATTATATCTATTATCCATCTCACCCGACTAGAGTGAACATTCCATGAGGACCTAGGATTCTCCGACTCTGTTCGCATGTGAATATATCCTGGAAAAGCCTCTTATATCTGGATGGATGCCTTGTAGTTACTGATTAAATGAGAAGAGAATTCACCACCTCATAAGTGAACTCATTGCCCTTTTAGACAGGTTTAATGATTAGAACATTTTTCGTTGTTACACTAAGTAAGTACTTGTCTTCTATGGACCTCTCCTGCCCATTGAATGGTCCCTACCATCTAAGTTATAAAAAATGAAGCTTAGATATCTCCTCTCACCTGCTTCTTACAAAAACTAAACCCAAAACAAACAAAACCCTTCCAATATGGGGTGTGCCCCCAAAAGGATACACATGGAAGAAAGGAAAAAACTATACTAAAATTGTAATATTATGTACCAATAACAAAAAGTGAATACAAGTCACATTTGGCTTCTGTAATTATAAGAGGTACTCAGAGTGGTCACTGTCAGCACCCAGACACTTATGCCGTGGTGAATTACTGTTTGAGCAACACTGACTGAAGTATCCACTTATATCGCTGCACATGCCGTTTCAATTTCTCCTCCAAGGACCGCCAGTGTAGCCCACTTTCTATGGCATACCACATCCTTTAGGGTCCCCCATAGACAGAAGTTAAGGGGTGTTAAGTCTGGAGCACGTAGGGGAAACTCAACCACTCCTCTTCATCCTATCCATTGTGCTGACAGATTCTCATGAAGGGAAGTTCTCACACTTGGTGCATATAATAATCTTGAAATGAAAACTTCCCGTGGTGCTATTTTAAGATCATTATCTGCTTGTTCCGCTAACTCCTCTCGCATGCACTTTGTTTGTGACAAGCATGTAAAATGTTTCAGGAGCACAGCAGAAGCAGCAGGCGTGTTCACATCGCAGCCCTCCTGGATCTTCCCTTGCGCACATCACACACAGCACCACGCGTCTCAAGCTCCTCACGAATGAGTGAAGTTGTTAGTTGTGGTGGAGGTTCTGTTGCACACTCATGCCTTCTTCATCCTTGTACTTCCACAATATTATCAAATTTCTAATACCACTTTAAAATGGTCTTGAATTCTTCCAACAACAACTGTACCTAGGCCATTTTCTTTGTCCCACCTGTCTCACAGTGACTCCGAATGTGATTACCTCCATCTCTTTAGTGAACATCATTCAATGCATTGCTAGAGTAATTTGATTCAACCTTGAAAGAGTGATACACAGATACCATCTCTTTAAATGTGTATACATTTTTTTGGCACCCCTGATATTTGAAGCAAAGTATAAATCATTTCTGAGTATGTACTCTCAGTTCTTAGTCATTCTCCAAATGGTGTGGATTCAAATGACCTCATTTATCAACTCTGTCATCCTCTGCTGGATACATTCTTGTTCATATTTTAAACTGTTGTGACCTTAGAGTGGGTCATGAAGTAAATATACTGCCTCCGTGAGAGTAGGTAGCATGGTATTTGTAGCTGAGAGTACAGCCATCAGATCACTTAAGTTCAGTTGCTTACTAATTATGCAACACGTAAAGTTGTTCATGTATAAACTTGGGCAGTGACTTCTCTATTTACTTTGGGTTCTTCATCTTGAAAATTAGTATAATGGAAATAATACCTGTTTCATAAGATCATTATGAGAATTGAGGTTTAACTTATAAACATGGAAGAGTGAGCCCTCCAAAGCCAGCTGCCCTGGAGAAGCTGTGCCTCCAAAAAGACAGTAAAGAAGGCAAAGAGAAAAGAACTGAACTTTTCTCCCAAGGGTGTGGGATCTAGGCCATGCATTATTTCTCCAGCCTCAGACAGAAACCAAGAAAGACAAAGAAACAAGGAGGGGAAAGGGAGTGTCCTCTCACCTCGAGAGAGAACAGCCAGGCCTCCTTATCACCCTGACACTGTGGAAGTGGAAGAGACCAAATTATCTAAAAATGAAAGCATTTAGCATTGAAAATGAAACATTTTTTGAACATTTTGCCCATCAAGCCAGGTTGAAAATACCATGCATCTTCTTAAGCATTTAGTTCCATTATCACTCACATTACAAATGATGTCTGTCTCGGTCACCAGGCAGGACATGTAAAGGGAAAAATATCAAGTAAATGCAATAATATTGTCCCTAATGGATTTTAAAGTGATGAACTCCAGTCTTAGAGTTCAGTTACCTGAAGTTGCATCTTAAATAACTTTTCTTCTTTAAGATTGGTTTTAAAGAAGACCTTCTCCATCTATCATTAACTTCTTTTCCACTCCTAAATATACTAAATAGAAATCTCTACACTATTTTTACATGAATTTAAAATGATCAGAGAGGTATTAGGATTATATAGGCAGTAATTTTCTGCTTGGAGCTGAGAATTTTAGATTAACTCTTATCTAATCCCTGGAGAGAGGACCCTTTTCATGGCTAACAAGCCAGGTTTTGATGACGCATTATAAACTGAATTAATACACAGTTTTCTTGAGAACCAGCACCTTTGAGAAAAGAAGTAAGGAATATTTCTTGCCCTTTTCCAAAAGAAAAAACTAATAATGAAACTAATAATGAAAAAATATGCCACAGTGTTCTCTGAAGGTTCAAGCATCTCCTATACCAATGCTAATTTTCAGGCTTTCAAAAGCAACTCATAGACATTCCAGAACTATTTTTTTAATACCATTTTTCTTAGATTCTGATTGACCATTCTTTTATTCACTATTTTTTCATTATAAAATAGTGAAGCATCTTATTTGATTGATGTTATTTTGGCATGGTTGCATTTAACTCTTGTACTAGACGGCTGTGTTTGGGCTTTTTAGGTTTCTGTCCTGCTTTGCTTTGAGTCTTCCTGACTATTATCCCAGCTCAGGTCTCTCCTTCATTCTTGCAATGAAGGGAGGTCTTCTCTCCCTGCAAGCTACACAGCACTGCCAGATTAATTATTTGCTAATCACACTCCAGTGGACAGAATCCTTTGATGATTCTCCTTCACTAGCTGAAGATATACCAAACCTTTAATGTTCGACCACCTGCCATCAAACAATTACAAGCCCCCTATATTCTACTTCCTTATCCACTTACATATATTTCTGAAACCTGAATTTCATGGTTTTTTTCCCTATTGTTTTCTTCACCTAAATCTCCTTCCACTTCTCCTTCAATTTTGCCTTTCGGATTAAATTCTACAGTGCCTTCTAAAGTTGTCATCTTTTTACAGAATGTTTCTTTGCCTTTAATTCCTCAAGCCTGAAGTTATTCTCTTCATCTCCAGACCTCTGCGAAGTTTCTTTACCTCTCTTTATAACGCATTTTATGTTGAAACTCATATGAAGACTTCAGGTGACATGTGTGCCTTTTTTTACCAAGTGAAAATGCCTTGGGGAGCAGAGCAATGTGTTGTTTAACTTGATATTCTTCCCTGTGTCTAATGCAGTTCCTGCCACATAATGTATTTCTGCCCAATAAGTAAATGAATGTAGCTTTTTGTCTGTTATGTAACAGAGTGTGAACTCTCTGAGAGCAGAAGAAATGAGTCTTTATAGATCATCTTTTTAGCCAGCTGCCTAACGTTGTACCTGGACCAGAAAAGTGCTTAATAAATGTTTGTTTGACACAAAAAACAAAAACCTACAACCCAATGGATGTTTGTAGAATTAATACAAATAGTATATTCAGCAGACAGATATATTCAAATATCAGCCCTTATTATGTCATCTAAGTAAAAGGAAAATCATCTACAAAAGAAAAAACCTTCACAAACAACTTTCTTATTTGGCTTCCTACATAAATCTAACATTGTGATCTGTCTTTTGAAGGCTGGAGGAAAATGTCTGGGGCCTTTTTGTTTATCTCTTTTCAAGATAGCTTTGATGCACATCCTTTTCAAGAGCATCTCAACTTACACACAAACATTTTTGCAGATAATGCAATGACCACTAGCACCAAAAGGAAAGCACAAACAATAATGGAAAAGAAGGAAGAAGGTGGAGTTTCAAAAGTTGTGTTTCTTGCAGACACTTGAGAATGCTCACCTCACCCAAAGCAATCAAAGGCTATTGTCACTATACTTCTGAGTCGTTTTCCCCTAGGGTTCTATTTTATATTATTTGCTACTGAATTTTCCTAGGCTATAGTATTTATGCTTAGAAAAAAAAACAATTCTTTCCCTTTTATTGAAAAATTATGTACAACAAATTGTGACTATAACCCAATCTACAAAGTATAATGTAGGCAGCTTTGATTTACTCTCCCATTCATAATCTACTGATGATTAGCCTTCCTGAAAACAATTCACTTCCTTGTCCTAAACGATATCAAGGTGTTTGTTTTTAATCTGTCCAAATTCATCTTATGGACAAATGCATTATCGGGGAATTATATTTTAAATTATTTTCATGCAGTGCTTTTGATGGGCATTTGCATGAACACAATATGATTATGCTTTTTTACACTAGTATCTATTCAAATTGGAAATTACCTGCACATATAGTCTCAGATGGTGGTCAGAAATTGTACAAAGAAGTAAGAATAGGACTCCTTCATATTATACAGCCCTGCTGCTCATCAATGAGGCTCTTTCTGTTCTAATGCTTTTGTCATGGATATGAAAGTCATTATGTAGTTTAGAAAACAGAAGATGAAGTGAAAGAGGAAGATCAGGGACCTAGAATGCATTAATATTCCACCAGCATCAAAGATATTTCCCTTGAGGGGCTCCTACAGGCCACGCTGTTATTACAGTGCCTATCCATTATCTTGTGCTGTTCTTGGTATTAAGACAATAATGGAGAGAATAGGATTATGTGCAGATGATAGGAAATGTGAAGGCAATTCAGCAAGATAGGAAATGAATGGAGACATGATTCTTTCATCGAAGCCAGGAATGGTTTCGCATAGGATAAGAGAGAAGATAAATGAAGCAAAATGAAATCTTTACAGGTTAGCAGGGGTAAAATGAGTGTTTTCATATAATCCTATGAGTTTAACCTTCTTGATAGGAAATAACACAGCATCGTTCTTTAAAATCTAAGTCCATGGGCCTTAGGAGATGGTCTGTTTTTGTTCTAAAATTTCACTTGTTGGAAATGCTGTCTAGTGCTTACACGGTCAGAGGTGGCCTGATGGAGTGGCATAACCTTTTAATTCACTCCCATCACTGAGAAATTTGGGCTGTTATTTAAGATTCCCCGGTGGAAAAGACAAGCCCAGCAACTCTCCTGACCCATCCTTTGCCAAACAATGCCCAGCAATCAAGAAAAGCAATAAACTGAGCACTAGACAGGAGAGTTCTATTATGAAAAATGCTTAATTTAGTTTCTCAGAGCCCCCATTTTCTCTTGACACTAACCCTTCCTGTCTCCAAGCATGCACACACACACACACACACACACATACACAGACACACACAGACGCAATCTTCCAGACAGACTTTGAAAACAGTAAAGAAAAGCTCTGGCTCTTTGAAAAGATCACCTACGTTGGATGCCCAAGGCTAATGTGACTCAAAGGTTGGCATTTCATGATTACAGTGGGGGAAACAAGAGCGGCAGATTGTGTCATTTGCAGACAGGGCACTGGCATAAATAAATGTTTCTGTTTATAAAAAAAAAAAAAAAGAACATTTAATTAAATGAAGGCACACTCATCTACAGCCAATACGACAGGGCCAGGGAGAGCGCTTTCTGTGTTCACATATCTGCTTACCCTTCAAACATTGCATTTGATCCTGATTTAAATTGGACAGAAATTCAACCAAACTTAGATCAACAATATAATAACACCCTCTAACTCAAAGAGTTACCAAAGGGAATTGAAGAGGAAATCAGGATGTAGATACAGTATATCCATAAGCTTGTCTAAGAATGTGAAAGCTGTGGATATTCAGGCTGCATATGAAATACAGATTAATATATCCTGCATGGAATTGCAGCACAGCAAACACAACTTACTTCTACACTCATTCTTTATAAGCCAGGTTGAGGACCAGTTTAAAAAAAATGTATATTTATACACATATATACATATATAAATATCCTCAAAAAATATGCATCACTGAAGGAAAAGAAAGTAAGAAGAGGAGGAGAAAAAATATATCAATTTTCACTCAAAGCATGAATCTGCTATCTATATAAGAAAAAAAGCATCTATAAAGAAAAATGTGATCGACATCTTGGATAGCCTTTGGACCTTTTCTTTCCCCTCCCCCAGCCCTTCCTGGACTCTTTGGGTTTCCTTTCTGGTTTTCCAATTTCAAAAATGGCTCCATACTGCTCTCTGCTGCTGGTTTCTAATTTTCTACTTGGAAAGTTCAATCATTCCTGCTGCACTGGCTGTGTGTCAGGTCTTGATTGGAGCTCATACCTAAAGGACCATTTCCTAATTAAAAACAAGGCAGGTTGATAGTTTGTACATTTGGGCAGCCAAATCCAGCTTCCTGGCTATGGTTTTTTTTCCTTTAAATTATCTACACTTTTTGACCTTATGAAAACCTAATTCTAACCATAAGAATTATTTAATTGTAAAAGATTGCCTTTCTAAGATAATTATGTATTATTAAGAATCCCACTGTAGATTCGTATTTCTTAGAAAGTAAAATTGAAAGAAAAGGACATTTTGGAGATGGATGTGGGCACTAATTAATATCACCCTTTAATAACCACACCACACTGAACTCAAGTTCAAATAAGAAAATTGATATTATAAAATAACGTATGTGGGATAGAGCCCAGCACAAGATATGTATTCAGTTAATAAAAATGAGATTTGAATCAAATCCAAGCAATTGAATTTATCAGGTAGAAATATTTATTTGGAGAAAAGAAATTAAGCACAGGAAAAATATGGTTCAAACATTAAAGTATTCAAAGCATATTTCACTCTCCTTTGAAAACATCAGAATGAAAAAAGGGCTATTATTTGCTTATTTATTTTATTATAAAATACCAGAATGTTAGGATTTTATCAGATATTATACTATCTTATTTCATGGAGGCTGATAAATTCAACCACAAAAAATGTTTAGTAGAGAGCTTATTCCATGATGACATATTTCCTCCGTCTGGAAATAAAGATGATTATAAAAGACAGCTAACAGCTATAATTGGAAGTTGTAATGTGCAGCAACATGACCACATGACTTAATGCAAGAGCATATGGTCAATTGTGTGACCCTGCTTGACAGACAAGAAGTTGTTTAATCCATGTCATTATTTCAAACCTCATCCAAAGTACATAACCCTATTACCCTGCTCAATAGAAACATAAAAGTTCATGGAAAGGATGATGGGAAGAAATATGTGACAATAGTGGGTATCATTTACCAAACAAGGTCTTTGCCCTTGAAATCCGTTGTAATCTAGAGGGATACACTGTACAGATACCCCACAGAATTAGGATGGACTACAACCCCAAATTTGGTTTAGATGTCAAGACTGATAGCGCCACACACATTAAGATGATATGAACAGATTTACGACTTGCATAATGAGGCTTTCTGGGGACTGCCAGGTGCCTCACAAGCACTTTGAAAAAAAGGTTCACAGAGCAGGGAAAAGAGACTGGCTTGGTGTTTGTATGATGTTTAGGGGAGGGTCCAGGCTGACGGTTCCCACACATTGTTTGAACTTACTGTGGACGCCAAAGGAAGGAGAGCCTAGGCTCTGTTATCAGCTTTCGGGAAGGGGGACAAAAAAAGGGAACAAATGAGGGAGTGATGAGGCTTAAAGGCAGTCAAACATCCAAAAAATAAAGTCATACTTGTTGTTACAAATGCCTTCCTCTTACATTAGTAGTAGTTCTAATTTGTTAGATCATGGTGCAAAGCTCTCCAAATAGCAAATCGATAATACTAAGGGCAGATACCTCTCTGAACCTCTTAATTTGGCAAGTAACCTCTAAAAAGTAATAAGAAATAATTCACGCCAATCCTAAGTACTGAGGATTTCAGATTTTAGTTTTTGAAGTGAACGAACAGAGAGAGGGACAGAGGACTTATTTTGTTTTATGAATGCCTTGATCTAGGGCTGTCGTTCAACAGGCATGGATTCATGTGCCCAGCTCTGTTCCAGGTGAAGATGATGGCGAATACTGGTCCTGCCCTTGAAGAGTTTTCAGCCCACAGGTGGAGAATATACATCTATGTGTCAGTAATCTCAATATTGGCAGTGTTAGAAGCAAATATGAAGGACAGAAGGGCCAGTGAGTGTTATCTGTGTCCTGAGGGTGGAAGAAATCAGAGGAGGTTTCAGAAAGTGGGATTTTCAAGAAATAATGGAAGATTAGCAGACAAAAAAGAAAAGATGGGGATTTGAGGCAAAGAAAAGCACTGAGGTACAGTAACAAAGGTGAAAAATAAGTGACTATGGGTAGTTCAATATCATTAATAACTTATAGTCATATATTTATATATGACTATATATTTATATATGCATAAACAAGGTAATAACCACAAATAAAACCAAAGAAACAGGAAAAGTCCAGAGCACAAAGCACAAAGAAACTGGCCATTCCTGGGAAAATACTTAGAATTTATTCAATGTCTTGACAGCTTTCAAATTCATTTATTACATATTCCTAGCAGTACAAAAACTTGATTAATAGTCCCCAATATTGATACACTAATTTGTTAAATTATTTACATATATTACTGCCATTTGAAGATATCTTAAAGCACGGTAACATTTAGGTCAAGTTCATTATTAACGATATTTTTAAATTGGCTCTACTCAAGCAAGTGGCTATCATTAAGATGTAAATCATATCAACAATAAGATAAAGTTAAAAATACTCATTTGAAACAAAAAAAAATACAGAGAATGTAAGGTTAGAAACAGAAGACCCACAAAAGCATTGAAATGACAATTCCATAAGCTTAAACTGCTGGAAATAATCTACTCATTTTTGAAGTTTATTATACCATGGTATCAGTTTATTTTCAATTCCCTTGGAAACCTATGTATGCAAACAACCTTCTCTAGCACAGAGAGAAGAAATTCTGTTTTCTGCCTATATTTATATACAGTTCTTATAAGGCTTGGAGTTTAAATGATTTAGGGAATGCTCTTCATGAAAAAGAAATGTTTAACAACATTTTGCAAATTTTATAATTTATGATCATGAATACATTTCTAGATCCATTCTCCCAATATTTGGAAACGATTCATGTATTGGGAAGAGACTGGCAACTTATGTTTAGTAATTACTTCCATCTTGTTTGCTACATGTATTCTAATTGATTCCAATCTCCTATTCCGATACCCTAGTCAGATCTTACCATCTAAAGAAGCATTTTTTACCTTCTCCCGAGTCAGCTTTTCTACAGAAGTGTCAATGAGTGACAGCAAGGACTGCTGAGGGCAGAACTGAATCAGCAGAACCACCCTAAGATTAATAAGCCAGGGAAATGTCAAATGAGAAAAAGAGGAAGCTGGAATGATGGGCGAAACAAAATAACAACTAAATAAATAATGAACTAAAGCTAAGTTTCCTAATTTCTAGGCAGCTATCACTATAAATTTCAAGGTAAAAATATTCTATTTAAAATATTGCTCTATACTATGTCACAAGTCATCTATCCCACTTGGTATGCCACCTTAACTTTGTAAGTTTATACCTTCATATTTGTTTGCATGCGCAATGTTTATGACTCTTAGACTTCTGACCATCTCACGTATGGTTGAAGAGAATGTTCAGAAGAAAGATAGAACATTGATTTAAGTGGAAAGAAACCTCTTGAAAGCCCTTTGTTTATCAAGGGATGAAATAATATGTCATGAACTTAACTTTGTTCATGACAAATTGAATATGGCAGAGGAAATAAATGACAAGATTTTCCTATTTACCTATGTCCCTAGTCTAGCCATAGGGCTATTTGGCAAGATACTATGTTTTTTTTTTTACCAACTTCACACAGAAAGTTTTTGTACAGAAAGGTGATAGAAGAAATATTTAAGAAATGTTGATATATGCCCCAATCTTCTATCTCTACTAAAGACATCAGAGAAAGCTCTAAAGGTATCAGCCACCTTATGCTTTGTATTAGATGCTGAAATTCACTGGAGCTTCTATTATATTTATTGAAGAAAGGTATAACTTAGGTATGATTTTAAGTATTTTAAATAAATAATATAGAAGTATGGAATTTCAAAATGTCAGTTAAACTGTTTAACCCTCATATTATAGATGAGGAAACTAAGGCTCAGCAATATTAATTGATATACTTGAATTAAAATGACTAGTAAAGAATAGAAGAGAAATACTAGGTAAAATTTCAGTGACACACTCTGTTACTATCTACTGGATTAAAAATATCTAGTTTAAAGCCAATTTAAGCTTTCTCATCTTGGAATGTATTATTAGAATCTGTATAAAATTGAACTGTTCCTGAGAAATTGGTCCTGTCAGATTGTCTAGCCAAGTCATGCAGTGGGAACATGAAGCCCTGGACCCATCACCTAAGAGATGGAGGTGGCTGCTCTGGTAGTCTTTGGCTGATTGGAGCAAGTAAGTACATCTCTCAGCAATGGTCAAATGGGCTCAGGTTTGCCAGGTATATTAATCAAATGATGAGCTGTATGCCATGAAACACATCTAAAAATAACATTTGTTTTGCTGTTATGTAAACTTTTGTTAATCATCTGTTTAGCAGAAAGCTAATTTCAGATTCTAATCTGAGTATGAAATATAAGCCAGAACCAAAGAAAACTCAACCAAGTACATGTTATATCATATACAAGTATATCTGGCTATTTCTTCTATTCAAGAAGAAATGGATAATCAAAAGGTTAGCGTGACTAGATAAGCAATGGGTTATTTTTCTGAGAGATTAATGAACTGAAGAAAAAGCCCTTGGGCCATCTGTTCCTTGAGCTCCCAATACTTAAAGTCTATCTATAGTTTGCCATAAAGATTAGGTATTTTAGCATATAAGACTATCTTAGAAATCAAAAAGAAAACAAAGAACAATAATTTTTAATGAGCAAAAGATATGAGTTAATTACCAAAAACTACAAGAATATTG
>CAUYON010203805.1:0-12471 GCA_963573935.1 Arctocebus calabarensis | reverse complement strand
CTTTGCCCATCCTGAGATGGGATCACTTGTTCTTTTCTTGCTAATACGTTGGAGTTCTCTGTGTATTCTGGTTATTAAAACTTTGTCAGAGGCATAACTTGCAAATATTTTCTCCCATTCTGAGGGTTGTCTGCTTGCTATACTTACTATGTTCTTGGTTACACAGAGCTTTTTAGTTTGATCAGGTCCCAGTAGTGTATTGTTGATACAGCTTCAATTTCTTGGGGAGTCCTCCTCATAAAATATTCACTCAAACCAATTCCTTCAAGAGTTTCTCCTGTACTTTCTTCTAATTTTTGATAGTTTCATGTCTTAAGTTCAAATCTTTAATCCAGTGAGAGTCTACCTTATTTAATGGTGAGAGGTGTGGGTCCACTTTTAGTCTTCTACAGGTTGCCAGCCAGTTCACCCAGAAGCTTTTGTTAAATAGGGAGTCTTTTCCCCACTGAATGTTTCTAATTGGCTTGTCAAACATCAAGTAACGGTAAGTAGCTGGATTCATCTCTTGGTTCTCTATTCTGTTCCAAACACCTACCTCTCTGTTTTTGTTCCAGCACCATGCTGTTTTGATCACTATTGATTTATACTAGAGTCTCAGGTCTGGTAACGTGATTCCTCCTGCTTTGTTTTTATTTCTCAGTAATGCCTTGGCTATTCCAGGTTTTTTCTGATTCCATATAAAACGAAGTATTATTTTTTCAAGATCTTTAAAATACCACAATGGAGCTTTGATAAGAACTGCATTAAAATTATACATTGCTTTGGGTGGTATAGACATTTTAACAATTTTGATTCTTCCCAACCATGAGCATGGTATATTTTTCCATTAGTTGACATGTTCAGCTATTTCTTTTCTTAAAGTTTCATGGTTCTCATTATAGATATCTTTCACATCCTTTGTTAGATAGACTCCCAAATATTTCATCTTATTTAGCACTACTGTGAAAGGAATATAGTCCTTGACTGTATTTTCAGTTTGGCTATTGTTGGTATATATAAAGGCTAGAGATTTATGGGTGTTGATTCTGTACCCCGAGACATTGCTGTATTCCTCGATCACTTCTAAATGTTTTGTAGTAGAATTCCTGCTGTTTTCCAGATATACAATCATATCATCTGTGAAGAGTGAAAGTTTGATCTTTTCTGACCCTATGTGGATACCCTTGATCACCTTTTCTTTCCTGGTTGCAACAGCTAAAACTTCCATTACAATGTTGAAGAGCAATGGAGAAAATGGGTAACCTTGCCTGGTCCTGATCTAAGTGGAAATGGTTTCAATTTAACTCCATTCAATTCGATATTGGCTGTGGGTTTGCTATAGATGGCCTCTATCAGTTTAAGAAATGTCCCTTCTATACTAATTTCTTTAACTGTTCTGATCATGAAGGGATGCTGGATATTGTCAAAAGCTTTTTCTGAGAGAATCATATGGTCTTTATTTTTTAATTTGTTTATGTACTGAACTACATTTATAGATTTACGTATATTGAACCAGCCTTGAGACCCTGGAATAAAGCCCACTTAGTCATGGTGTATAATTTATTTGATGTGTTGTTGGATTTTGTTTGTTAGTATCTTGTTAAATATTTCTGCATCAATATTCATTACTGAGATTTGTCTATAGTTTTATTTTCTTGTTGGGTCTCACTCTAGTTTACGGGTCAAGATGATGTTTGCTTCACAGAATGTGTTAGTGTTCCTTCTTTTTCTATATTTTGGAAGAGGATTAGTAATATAGGTACTAGTTCTTCTTTAAAGGTTTGGTAGAATTCTGACTTGAAGTCACCTGGTCCCGTGCTTTTCTTTTTAGGGAGATTTTTTATACTTGATGCTATTTCAGAATTTGATCTAGGCCTATTCAAATGTTCCCACTACATTTGGCTGAGTCTTGTTAGGTGGCGTGCTTCCAAGTATTGGTGAATTTCCTTCCGAATTTCATATTTCTGAGAGTAAAGTTTCTTGTAATATTCGTTAAGGATTTTTTGAATTTCTGAGGGGTCTATTGTTATTTTGTCTTTATCATTTCTGATTGATAATATTAGAGATTTTACTCTTTTTTTTCCTGAGTAGGTTAGCCAAAGGTTTCTCTATTTTATTGACCTTTTCAAAAAAAAACTTTTTGATTTATTGATCTGTTGTATAAATCTTTTGTTTTCAATTTCATTTAATTCTGCTCTAATTTTGGTTATTTCTTTTCTTCTGCTGGGTTTGGGGTTGGAAAGTTCTTCCTTCTCCTGTTGTATAAGGTGTCACAATAAGTTGTTCACTTTCTCTCTTTCTGTTTTCTTGAGGAAGGCTTGTAGTGCTATAAATTTTCCTTTTAGGACTGAATAGCAGTATCCCAGAGATTCTGATAATTTACATCTTCATAGTTATTTTGTTCCAAAAATTTGGTAATTTCCTTCTTATTCTCTTGTCTATGACCCTGCTATCCTTCTGTGTAAGGTTAGTTAGCTTCCATGTTTTTATGTGAGTATGCAACAAAAGTCCTGTTATTATTGACTTCAACTTTTATTACATGATGGGTGGAGAAGATGCAAGGAATAATTTCTATTCTTATACATTTACTGAGATTAGATTTCTGACCTAAAATGGGATCGATTTTGGAGTATGTTCCCTAGAGTGCTGAGAAAAATGTGTATTCAATTATATTAGGATGAAATTTTGTGTAGATTTCTATTAAATCCAGATGTTGAATAATTAATTTTAAATCTTAAATTTCTTTACTTAGCTTCTTTTTGTGGATCTATCCAACACAT
This sequence comes from Arctocebus calabarensis, assembly GCA_963573935.1. Classification (NCBI taxonomy): domain Eukaryota; kingdom Metazoa; phylum Chordata; class Mammalia; order Primates; family Lorisidae; genus Arctocebus; species Arctocebus calabarensis. The sequence continues at coordinate 9,712 of CAUYON010203805.1, read as the reverse complement.
CTAACGGAGTAGTAAAATCTCCAACTAGTATGGAGCTGTAGGAAATCAAGTTGCTCAGGTCTATTAGAGTTTTTCTTATAAATTGAGGCACATTTTGGTTGGCTGCATAAATATTAATAATTAAAATATCATATTGAGTAGTACCTTTAACAAATATGAAATGTCCATCTTCATGCTTCTTTACTTTGGTTAATTTAAAGCCTATTGTATCTGCAAATAAGATTGCAATACCTGCTTTTTTCTGTTTTCCATTTGCCTGGAATATAGATTACCATCCCTTCACCTTGAGTCTAAGATTATCTTTTGAGCTAAGGTGAGATTCTTGTATGCATCATACATCTGTCCTGAGTTTTTGTATCCAGTCTACCAACCTATGCCTCTTTAGAGGACAATTTAAAGCATTCACAGTAATTAGAAAACAATGATACATCTTTAGAAAGTCCAGTGGATATTTTTAATCCTTCCATCACTGTGGAAGTTGAAATTTGATAAAAAGTTTCTGGGTGAGTTTAATTTTGGGGTGGAGGATTACACTGGTCATCATGGAGGATAGGTCTGAGCATATCCTGGAGAGCTTGTTTAGTTATAGCAAATGTCTTCAACATGTGGATGTCGTTAAAGTATTTCATTTCTCCATCATAAATGAAACTCAGTTTAGCTGGGTACAGGATCCTGGGTTGAAAGTTCTTTTGTTTTAGGAGATTAAAAGTCAATGACCATTCCTTTCTAGCTTGAAAGGTTTGATCAGAGAGAATTGTAGTTATTCTAATTTTCTTCCCTTTGTAGGTAATGGATTTCTTACTTCTTTATGCTTTCAGAATTTTCTCCTTCATATTAACATTAGTGAACTTAATTATGATGTGTCCAGGGGATGTCTTATCCGGGTTAAGTCATACTTGGGGTCTGAAACTGTCTGCAATTTGAATTTCAGCTTCTCTTGTCATGTCTGGAATGTTTTCTATCATAATCTCATGAAGAAGAGACTATGTTCCTTGTGATACCATTTCATCATTTTCAGGTATCCCTATAAGGCGAATATTCGTTTTCTTCGAGTTATCCCAGAGCTGTCTGAGAGAATGATCTGTTTTGGCCTTCTATTTCTCTTTCTGTTTGGAAGTTTGGGAGTATTTGAAAGCTTTGTCTTCCATGTCAGAAATCCTTTCTTCTGTTTGTTCCATTCTGTTACTGAGGGAATATACCGTATTTCTCAGATATTTGAGGGCTGCAACTTGTTGTCTCAATGTGTCAAAATCTATGGTCATTTTATGTTTGAATTCATTGAATTCTTGAGACATATTTTGGGTCTTCTTTTGGATTACTGCCTGAAATACGAATTCCATCTTTTCCTCCATTCTGCTGATCTTATTTCCTATCCATACTCTGAATTTTATTTGTGACATCTCAGCCATTTGCTTATGCAAGGGATCTTGTGCTGTATCTACCTTGTCATTCCTTGGGGGAGTTGATCTACTCTGATTTCATATTACCAATTTTTCTGTTGATTCTGCCTCAACAGAAACTATTTTTCACTGTTGCCTATGACCTTCCTCAGATTTGTGGCAGTTTCTCTCCCAGATAAGACTGCAGCAGGATCAATCTGTTGTTGCTGGATCTTTGTAGGGTATGACCTTTTGTAGCTTCTCCGGGACTGCCCCACCCAGGGAGTTCTGGCTGCAGTAGTATCTCCGGATTGTGACATGCCCAAGTCAAGCAGCAGGGCATGGGATGGGGCAGCTGGTGACCTTTGCAAATGAAACCTGTATTTCCAGCAGTCTCTGGCTTGGAGGAGTGCTCCAGAGGGAGGGTGGTGGATGTAGGGCATGGATCAGAGCCAGGCAGGGCGGGGCACAGATTGTCACCGCATCAGACTCAGCTGACTTCCTGGCCACTGCTAGAGGCAACACCCTTTGGAATGCCAATCCAGCTGTACAGGATTCCTGGCAGAGTGGAGTTTCTGGCCACTGTGGGCGGTGGGCCTGGGGTTCGGATCAGCGCCAGGCTTTCAGAGTCCTAGTGGGGCACACATTGGCTCTGAGAGTGAATCCCAGCAGACTTCCTGGCAATTGTTGGTGGCAGGACAAGGCCTGGTGTGGTTCTAATCGGAGCCACAGAGTGGTCCTAGAAGAGTGGAGTTCCAGGCTGCTGTGAGTGGCAGGCCTGAGGCATGAATCTGAGCGAGGCAGGAGTCTCAGTGTGCGGCAGGCTCAGACCAGGCAAGGCACAGATAGGCACAATGCAGGAGTCCTGCCAGACTTCTTAGCAGCTGCTGAGGGGCAGCTAAGGCCCAGTAGGGTGCAAATCTCTGTGCACAGGAGACCTGGCGGAGTTCATGGCCACTGCTGGCAGCAGGCCAAGGCCCAGTTGGCATGAATCTGAGCTGTGCATGGGTTCTGGTGTGTCCCTGGCCTGGGGACTGGCAGGTGCTCGGTGGGGCCCCAGAGTCTCTTACCTGGTGGCCACCTGTTTTGGCATATAGGGAGGGTGGGCATTGCTCAAGTCCTCTTTCATCAGTTTCAACAGATGTCAGGCTTATGGTGCATCAGGTAAGGGGGTAAGGAGGTCTTAGAAGTTCAGAATGGTGGAAAACTTTAGTTCAGCTTTTCTGCCTGAAGATTGGTGTTTGGAAGTCACAGATTGTCTCAGGGTTGACCTGCAGTTATCACTTCTCTCTCTCTCAGATGGGCTCCCAGTCTTTAGCTTGATTGGGCAGTTCCTGGAGATTATCTTTCCTTCTGGAAAGGAGCCTCTTTCGGAGGCTACTTCCCGTCGGCCATCTTGCCCTTCCCCCCCACTTACAAACATTTTTAAGAACGAACAAATGTAGATAAATTTCCCTTTAGTCACAGCACATTTCTATACCTGATGCTTGCTGGATTAGTATAAAAATATTTCAGAAACACTTTGTTTTTCAGTAAGTGGTTGTTATCTCGATGTGTTGCCTAGACAAGTTTGAACACGCTCTGTCACACAGGTTGAAGTGCAGCATACCAATCATAGGTAACATCAAACTCAATCTCCTGGATTCAAGTTATCCTCTAGCCTTATCTTCCCAAGTACCTGGGACTATATATGTGCACCACTATACCTGCCTAATTTTTAAAACTTTTTGTAGAGACACAATCTCACTATGTCGCTCAGGCTGGTCTTCAACTGCTTCACCCTCCCAAAGTTTTGAGAGTATACGTCTGAGTACGTGGCCTAGGCCCATTTTCTATACCTTTGCATACCATCTTCCCAGGAATGTACATACAGATATATAAAGGACAGAGGACCAATTTCCAATTACATGAGCAATTATTGTTTTTGTCCTATTGCTCAAGGCATCCACTACAATGCCTGGCTGTTTAGAGACAGGGTCTTGCTGTTGGTTAGGCTGATCTTGAACTTGAAATCTCAGGTAATCCACCTTCGTTGGCCTCCCCCTGGTAGGATTATAGGCGTGAGCCACTGCACCAGGCCCATTTTCCTTCATTTTAAATCCAGAAACAATAGAATCATTACAACATGCAATGATGAACATTTTGCAGGCTCTTATCTTTTGCTTTTCTTATCCTGAAGCTATTTATTCCATATAAGAATCCAATAAATGATCACACATTATGAACTAACTTAAGGAAACACAATGCCAGAGAAATTCCTGAGTTTTCTCCCTGATACTAGTTGCTTGCTTCCTAGGGGGCAGTATAGTTCTAGGCATTGCCAATAGCAAAGACTCATTAAGGTCATGGTGGATCTGGGAGGTCCATAAAGACATTGAAGAATGGCCATGTGAATAAGGAAGTTGGAGGCCAGCCAATTTTGTTCAGAGTTTTATAAACCTTCAAACCACCTCTATAGCAAAGCCTACAACATGCCTTAGGATTTTCTTTCTGGCACCTCCTAGATAACTGCCTCAAATCCAAACAAAGATAAGAATTTGGCTTTTCTACATTTGACCTTGTCATAGTGAACTCAGAGTGCTGTAATGAAATACCATTGACTGTGTGACTTCAACAATAGACATTTATTTCTCATTTATATGTAGTTTTAGAGGCTAGGAAAAGTCAAAGATAAAGGTAACCAGCTAACTTGGCTTCCAGGAAAACCTCTAATTCTGGCTTGCACATGGACATCTTTACATGATGTGGAGAGAACGAGCACACATGAGAGCAATATCTTGTGTCTCTTTTTACAAGGCCACTAATCCAAACATGGGGCCTCCAAATTACCTTCCAAAAGCCCCACCTCTTAATACCATTACTTTGAGGGTTAGAGCTTCAGCTTATACATTTTAGAGGTGACATACACAGGGCAAAGGGAAAATTTCCCCTTCTTTTTCTGAAGGGTCACTGAAAAATAGACTTAAGAAAAGAAAATTAATACATAAAAGATATGCAAAATTTATTGTTACATGCACAACACAAGGAAAATGCAATAGTGATTACCCAATAATCCAATGAGGTACAGGTTGTTATGTAACCTTCTCATACATGAAAGGAAGATGGAGAAAAGTGATTAGTTTTCAGGGGGATAGTAAGTGATTTTTAAGGCACCTCAACATGTTTAGAGAATATACTTTGGTTTGGGACAAAGTTCGTTGGATCCACAGAGCAGATAATGATTTATGACAAAAGTCTGTCCACGTATGTTGACAGACTTCAATCTCTCTTTCTAGGATAGAAGTTAAATTAATGAAAACATGAGGAAAGGACCAGAGGTAAGTATTTTCTTCTTTGGCTGTCCTGGACTTTAGGCAGATCAGAGAATATCTGAGTATAGCTTCATCAGTGTCTGTTGGTCTTCCATGGCCATTAATTTAAAATAATCAGCATATGGTGGTGCCTTATTTTGGGGTGAAAATTCCCAGTCTTGTTCACACTGGTATTTAGTCTATAACATTTCACCTCTTCCCTCACCAAATCTATCTCATGTGCATCATACATTTATTTCATCCCAACAGCCTCAATAGTCTTAACTTATTCCAGCATCAACTGAAAACACTAAAGTCTCATTTAAAATTTATCTAAATCAAATAAGGGTGAGACTTGAGGTAGTATTTCCTAATGAGGCAAAATTCTCTCTGGCTCTGAACTTATGAAACCAAATGAGTTATGTACTTCCAAAACACAATGGTAGGAAAGGTATAGGATAGACATTTCCATTCCAAAAGGGAGAAATAGGAAAGAAGAAAGGAGTGAAGAATCCATAGGAAGTACCAAACTTAGCAAGGCCAATTCCATGAAATCTTACTGCTTAAGAATAATCTTCTTCGGCTTGATGTTCTTATCTCCAGGTCTACTTTGGTGACAACATCACTGCTATAGCTTGGCAGGACACCACCCAAGCTATAGCTTTCTGTGTCGGTTAAAGAATTACACACTAAAAAAAACAAAAACAAAACAAACAAAAAAACCCACACATTTTTGTAGAGATGGTATATCACTATCTTCCCTTGGCTGATCTCGAACTCTCCTGGACTCAAGCAATTCTGCTTCCTCAAGCATCCTCCTATAGGATGACAACTATAACCCATTATGCTCAGTCCTGAAATTTGTTATTGGTGGTGGTGGTCAGAAAGTGCTTTATTGAAGGAAGCAGCTCCAGCATCCTATAGCTTTAACTGGATTTCTCAGAAAACTCGCTTGTCCATGAGCTTCACCTTGTGCTTGAGCTTGAACTTGGTTCTTTCCTGAGGTTCAAGGGTATTCCTCCTTTGGAAACTCTGGAACTGGTCTTGGAGGATGTTGTCATAGGGCTTCAGGCTCCTGAGGAGTCAGATAGCTCTGAGGTAAGCTGCATCGGGAATTCAGGGGCCTGATACTTGGTACACTGCACCCTACAGGGTTTGTTGTTCTCAGACAGCCACTCTGCTTGTCGCCACCACTTCTGCCACAGCGTCACCTCTGTCAGCTGCAAGGCCAATTGGTCCTGAATCTCACAATGCCAAATAAGCTCCTTGTGACAAAGCCAGACAGCTTGCACTGCAGCCTGCCTTGCCCCCAGACTACACGCGGCCTTCTTCCCCTGACACTGCTGCTCTTCTTCTGAGCATTGTCTAGGTGGGCAGGTTGGTTGCAGGCCACAGCTTCTCTGGCTTTAGGGACCTCAACCATCTGGAATACTCCCCCTTGAAGTGAGACTCCTCTAACAGCCTCCGTCATAATTCCAAATGTGGACTACTGAGTGGTGGCCTGTTCACCTGGGGGGGGGGGAGGGGGTAGGGGTGGCTGTCACTCAAGCTTCTCTACGTGCTGCTGCTGCTGCAGCTCCACCTCTGTGGGATACAGAAAGCAGGGTCTAGTGGTCTTCAAAGGAAGTGTTGTTAACAGAACCCCATGGGCATCACTTCCACAATGGCTGCATTGGAGGGCTTGGTGTGTAGAAATGGTGGTTGTTTCACTCCTTTGTTCCTGATATGCTCCAGAAAAACATGACCTGATCAAACAATGGCCTGTTCAGAATGTTGTCTGGGACCCACAGATCATAGAAGGACTGCTCAACAGCATCCTGATTGCCATACTTTGCCTTGGCCACATAACCTGAGCCCCACCCTGAGCAGCTCGCTCTGCTTTTCCAGCTTCTCCCATAGCCACTCCTTCCTGCTGAGGGTCTTGGTGTTGGGGACCTAGTGAGTGAGGATGTCTTTGGGGCAGGGATGTTAGACATAATCTCAAAGATGGGATTGACCCAAGGGGGTTTCTTGAGAATCAGTGACTTCTTCTGGTCTTTGGTCTTCTTCTTTTTCAGCTCTATTTTATTGGAGCCATTGTCCACGAAGTTTAGTTTATCATCAGGAGCCTCTGACAACAAATCTTTGCTTGTGCCTTCCTACAACCTCATGTTCTCTAGCAACTGATAAACATCCATTACAAGGGGCTTCTAAGAAAGTAGCCAACAGCACCACTTATTATTTCTCATGCCTCGCTGTGCCACCTTAGCACTGAGTCCAACTAATTGGGCCCCAGACGCATAGAGCCAGCATCTGCATTGCCTGTCAAGTGGTCCAGCCACCACCACCACTGTGTATTTTGTCAGAGAGCTCTGGAATGTTTTTGAAAGCCCTCCTACCAGAATATTGTAAGTACCCTGTTCCTTAATATTGTGACTCTGAAGAAATGTTCATTTGAAAGCAGAGTATTGTGGCAATAAAACCTTTTGAAAACCAAAATTTGACACATTGGTATGCTCAGAGAAGGTGACAAGAGAAAATCAGTGAGTTTTTTTTTAATATATATATGTATATACTCTTTTGTCTTGTCATTTCATTTCTTTTCTTCTCTTTTCTCCTTATAATGTGATAATGTGAGAACACATATTATTAGATTTCATCATTTGTGGGTTTTAATTAAATAATAGCTGTGTGCTCTAATGCAATCATGGGATACAATGTGCTGGTTTTATATATAATTTGAAATATTGTCATCAACTGGTGAACATAGCCTTCTTGGCATTGTCATCCCTATTGTGTTAAGACATTTATATTCTACATTTAGTAAATTATCATGTACCCTTCTAAGATGTACCATATGTGTGGTCCCACCAATTATTCTCTCTCATCCACTCCCTCTTTTTCTCTCCCCAAGAATCCTTTTCCCCATTCCTGGGCTATAATTGGGTTATAGTTTTCACATGAAAGCTATAAATTGGTTTCGTAGTAGGGTTGAGTACATTGGATACTTTTTCTTCCATTCTTGAGAAATTTTGCTAAGAAGAACATGTTCCAACTCCATTCATATAAACATGAAAAAGGTAAAGTCTTCATATTTCTTTAAGGCTCCATAATATTCCATAGTGCAAATATACCACAATTTATTAACCCATTTTTGGGTCGATGGGCATTTGGGCTTCTTCAATAACTTAGCAATTCTGAATTGGGCTGCAATAAACATTACGGCACAAATATCTTTGTTATAATGTGATTTTTGGTCTTCTGGATATATACCTAGTAGAGCAATTGTATGGTGGAATGTCAGATCTATTTTTAGATCTGCAAGTGTTCTCCAAACATCTTTCCAAAAGAAAGATATTAGTTTGCATTTCCATCAGCAATGTAGAAGTGTTCCCTTTTCTCTGCATCCACATCAACATCTCTGGTTTTGGGATTTTCTGGTGTGGGCTAATCTTACTGGAGTTAGATGATATCTCAAAGTAGTTTTGATTTCCATATTTCTGATGATTAAGAAGAATGAGCATATTTGTTATATGTCTGTAGACCATGTGCCTGTCTTCTTCATAAAAGCTTCTCTTCAAGTCCCTTGCCCAATCTGAGATGGGATTATTTCTTTTTTTCTTGCTAATATGTTTGAGTTCTCAGTGGATTCTGGTTATTCAACCTTTGTCAGAGACATAACCTGCAAATATTTCCTCCCATTCTGAGGGGTGTCTGCTAGCATTACTTATTGTGTTCTTGGCTGTGCAGAAGCTTTTTAGTTTGATCAGGTCACAGTAATGTATTTTGGGCGTTGCTTCAATTGACCAAGTGAGTAATCCTATTAAAATATTTGCCCAGATTTCTCAAGGGTTTTCCCTGCTCTTTCTTTTAGTTTTTTTTTTTTTTTTCATGTCTGATGTTGAAATCCTTAATCCAATGAGAGTCTATCTTAGTTAATGGTGAATAGTGTGGATCCAATTTCTGTCTTCTACAGGTCAACAGCCAATTCATCTAGCACCATTTGTTAAATGTTTCTAATTGACTTCTCAAATATCAAGTAACAACAAGTAGCTAGGGTTCATCTCTTGGTTCTCTATTATGTTCCATATATCTACCTCTCTGTTTTTCTGCCAGTACCATGCTGTTTTGATCAATATTAATTTATATTATAGTATGAGATCTGGTGTAATTCCTCCTGCTTTGTTTTATTTCTAGTAATGTCTTGGCTATTTGAAAATTTTTCTGATTTCATATAAAACAAAGTGTTATTTCATGATATCTTTAAAATATGACAGTGGAGCTTTCACAGGGAATGCATTAAAATTTCATATTGGTTTGGGTATTATGGACATTTTAACAATGTTGTTTCTTCTCGGACAAGAGCATGGTATGTTTTAGCAATTGTTAACATCTTCAGCTATTTCTTTTCTTAGATATTCATGTTCTCTTTATAGAGATCTTTCACATCCTTAGTTTGGTAAACTCCCAAATTTTTCATCTTCTTTGGAACTACTGTGAAAGGAATAGTCTTTTACTTTTTTCAACTTGGCTATTGTTGGTATATATAAGGGATACATATTTATGAGTGTCCATTTTGTAACCTGAGATGCTGCTGTATTCCTTTATCACTTCTAAGATATTTTAAGTTGAAGCTCTCATGTTTTTGAGATATGCAATCATATCATCTGCAAAGACTGAAAGTTTGAACTTTCCTAACTCTATGTGGATACCATTGATGACCTTTTCTTGCCTAATTCTGGTGGCTTTGACTTTCATTACAATGTAAAAATCAGTGGAGACAATGGGCAACCTTGCCTGGTTCCTGATCTGAGTGGAAGTTTATTCAATTTAATTCCATTCAATATAATATTGGTGGTGTTTTTGTTGTAGATGGCCTGTATCAGTTTAAGAAATGTCACTTGTATGCCAATTTTCTTAAGCGTTTCAATCATCAATGGATTCTGAATATAATCAAAAGCTTTTTTTGCATCAATTGAAGGAATCATAAGGTCTTTGTTTTTTAATTTGTGTATGAGATGAATTATATTTTTAGATTTATGTGTATTGAATGAGCCTTGAGAC